>QVQW01000028.1:0-290838 GCA_003635345.1 Coniochaeta pulveracea | reverse complement strand
ACCCCCCCCCCCTCCCCAAAGCGCGAAGCGCCCGGGTTCGCCGCGCAACCCCCCCCCGCCCCTCCCCCTCCCGCTCAACCTTCCCCTCCCACCCCCCCGTATCCTTCAACCCCAACCGCCTCCCCACAGCCACCACCCAAGCCCCCGTCCTCCCCCATCTCGACCTCGGCACCTCGGCCTCCCTCCCACCGTCCCCCACGAAATCAGACACGGACGCCATGGTGATCGATCTCCCCTCCCCGCCCCCGCGCCAAAGCGTCGAGGTTCCCATGTCCGGGCTGAGCGTGCCGAGCTTTCATTATCCGCAGAGACAGAGGCCGTTGGCGGTCGTGCCGGATCTCAACAGGGGGGTCCCGGATCTGCAGCCGCTCCAGTTTGCGGGTAGGTATGGGAAGACGGATGGGTTTTGCTTTGGGATCCCGTCGGCGGCGATGGTGGGGGAGAAGGAGAATGGGGATGTTTTCTAAGAGAGTGCGAGAAAGCAGGGGATGTTTGTGGGGGCCGGTGTTGATTCTTTCTGGGGGTTATGGCGTTGCGAAGGAGGAGTCTGTTGGGTGGAGAAGGGGGCTTTTTTTTTGCCTGCTGGTAGACAGTGAACCGGGTAAGAAGACGAAAGGAAAGGTTAGCGACCGGAACCTGTGGAACGGCAACGTTATGATGGAGTGATGACATGAGATGACACAGTGCATAACAGGTGGGAGTGGAGGAATCTGGAAACTGGGATGGTCACTGTGTTGTGTCACATGCCTGGGCTTTTTGACTGTTTGCGTTCAGCAGGTTGCGTAAAAGTCATAGCAATGGTCTAGTTCGCAGTGGTGGTGTTTGTACTTACTTTCGCTGGGGACGTAGACGGGGTGTTGACACCCCTCTGATAGCCCTTGTTTGTAGTTGAGGGACGATCAACGTGTTTATAGAGAATAGAGAGAAGCCCTGTGTCTATAACTCTTGGTCAACCCATTGTCCGATCCTCCCTAAATTGCAAACAGCGCACCTCCATGTAATCCATAACGCTAAACATGCAAAGAACAGCAAACTCAAAGCCCGCCCGGACCATCGCCATGCATCCATCCTCTCCACCTCATCGCCTCTATCCTGCCTGCGTCACTCATCCATATTCGAGTCCTGCTCGTTGTCCACCAATATCACCACCGTAAGCGTTGCCGCATACGCCTCGCGTATCGCACAAGCCATGCTGTCCTCGATGTTAGCTTCTGATATTCCCAGTATGACTTGAAGAGAACTCACCAAGTCTTCCCCAGATCCGCCACAACAGCATGAACCCCCCAGTGACTACACCAAGCCCTAGCCAGGACCTCATTATCCCTCGCCCCAAACGCCTCCACCACAAGCACAGTCTCCTCATCCTCCTCCCCGTTACCCGTACTTATAGCCTTCCCGTTCACGGTGCCAAAATGAGCATGCTTCGACGACCCGGTCGCAATAGCCGGACTCGACCGCGCGCTCTTGTTCTTCCCGAACTCACTCGTGCTGGCTGTCGTGAAACCGTTCCAGTTCCTGATGGTGACGAGTTCGTCGGCCTTGACGCTCGTCCAGGCGTAGTCGAAGAACAAGGGGTGGGGTCCGTCGCTGCATGGCCAGGCGGAGATGAAGTTGACGTCGTAGGTGAGGCGGAAGGGCCAGGAGGCGCCGTCCATGGCGAACTGCACAGACGCATCGAACCATTTCGGTCCCGCGTCGTTAGCGCGTTCGGGGACTGGCTTGAGGGAGAGGAGCTCGATGCGGACGATGTCGTTGCCGTAGTCGTCTAGGGAGTTGGTGTCGTCGGGAGAGACGAGGTCGTATTCGTTGACTGGGTAGATTTGTGCCGGGGGACCGAGGGGATCGGACCGTTCTGCCATGGAGAGGACGTCTTCTGGGGTCATTGTCTGATGGGAGGGTCGGGATCGGATGATGGCGATCTGGGTGCGGTTGAGGTCTTGTGTGGGACGAGCGGGTCCGATCCAGCCTGCGACGGAGTGGCATGTAGGAGCGAGGACTTTGCCGACGATGGAGGAGGCGGACCAGTAGGTGTATGAGTTACGGTATTGGAATCCGCAATGTGGACGGGAGTGAGTAAGCAGGGCAAGCTCGTCTGTGGCGTTGTCCGGATCCATATCTACTAGGGAGTTCATGATGAGGAAGGGAAAGGTCGGGCCTGGGAGGACGAGACCGCTGAAAAACGCCATCGCGTGGGAGGAGACGAGGTCTAGCGTGGACTGGGCCTCACGGCGTTTGAGGGCGGCAACGGTGTCGGCAAGGTTGGGCCACTTCATCATCTGGGCGAAGCGTTTGAGCATGCGGACCTGGCGTCGTTTGAGTTTGAACCGAAGATGTAGTTGATCGGCTGTTGGGCCGTACGAGTCGATCCGGACAAACTCGTGCCAGCGCCGGGCGAGAGCGAGACTCCATTGTATGGTCGGTGGGATCAGGCCGAGGAGCTTCTCTTTGGCTTCTGGTAGGTGGGATTTGTCGTTGATGCGGAGGTCGAGTTCCAGACTGAGCATTAGCTGGTGGTAGAACTTGACATGTGTGGTGTGTTGTTCCTTGTCTGTGTCGAAGATGAACCTCGTGACGACCTGGTTTCGAGAGTTCGTGAAGTCTATCCAGTCCGGCCGAGAGAGAACCATAATAAGATCCATGATCTGCTTGTCGAGGGTCTTATGAGGACTGAACAGCTTCTCTGGGTCTTTGAGAAATCTTCGGTATAGGTTCTTGTACAGCTCGTCGTCGTCATCTTCCAAGCCACGTTCCAATTCCTTGATCCGTTCCAGGATCTTGTCCAGTTCCACCTCTCTGGGAACAACTCCCGAGTCGCGCAATGCGATCGACGGAGGTACAACACTGTGAAGCGCGGCCCACTGATTGAGCGTGATGGTGCCCGGTCGAACTCCGTAGTAGAAGGAATAGCTGGGTTGTTCTAGTGTCTCCCAAGGATATAAAGCCGGTCCTTCGCCGTATAGCCTCAGTGTCATGAGCTTGATCATAGTGTCATGTTGGTTTGCGGCGTCAGTATCCTCTCCTCTGTTGCCAGCTGCCGTCGCATACAGAGCATAATAGTGATCCGAAGCATGAGGTATGGCCCGCTCATGGCCTCTAAAAGCGGGAACACCGCGCGCTATAAGTTCCATAGCATGTCCGAGTGACAGCTCCTCACGGCTGGACATGCCCGACGGCGGCCATTCCGTGAGGGGCCCAGAGCCATACTGCCGTCCGTTCATGTCCTTGCCCTTGCCCTTGGCCATGTTGGTATCTGTGCGCCGTGGCCTTCTTCGAGGTCCCTGGACAGGTTCGTGATCATGGTGCCGGCCGAGTGCAGGTATTTCCTCCTCCATTCGCTCTTTGACGGCCTGCCACGGTGGCTCTTTTCCCTACCCACCAATGTTAACATTACTGTTTCTTCCATGGTGACGTGCGAATGTACCGAACCAGTTTTCCATTTCTTATTGCAGAGCTTTTTGACCGTAAGAGGCCCCAGAGGCCTTTCCTTTCCTTGTTGTCACCCATACTGCTGATCTTCACGCCGTGATAGCTGTGTACAGGTACCTGATTGTTCAACTACGTCGCCTGCAGGTCGTGGCAGGCGTGGGCGCATAACTGCAGGCCTATCTTTGAAGTATCAAGGGAGGCTGAAATCGAATAGCACAGGCGCGACATTAGGTGCGACTGTACATACTGCGACCTGAGACTTGGTCTGGACTCGGATCCCTCTATTTGTATTAAAACAACTGTTATCGTGAATGAAGTAATGAGTCGCAATTCTTGATCCAGGACCGACAACCCTTGCATCCAAGTCAAGCTGGGGAAAGTGAGACGCTATCGGTGACTTGGAAAATCGAGAGTGAGACTGTATTATGGGCGGTTCACGATTGCAACGAATTCAGGTCCGTCTCAGTGTGCAGCAGCACTCTGTCGGTGGATGGGTGTTGAGTCCCAAGCCTCTTCATTTGCATCGTCATGCAAAGGCCCCTGGAAGCTCTGTGAGGCACTGCCCAATCACTGAGAATGCACTGGCCTGTCGGAAACTCCACGAATTCCAGTTGACTCCAAATCGAGGCTTGCCAGGTGTCACGGGAGACGAATCTACGCGCTTGGCCCCGTGCTGGTGCTTCCGACGGGAATCAATAGTCTTTTCATTACAACTAACGTCCAAGGTTTATTGCTGCTGTTTTCCGACTGCGAGTTTGTTTTCCTTCTTAAAAGCATGTGACAGGGGTTGTCGTGGTGTTGAGCGAGAGTCCCTGGCGCTACTGGTGCTAATCCCTGCAATAATTTATAGCTAACTCGATACCGCCCTGGCAGAATCCAGAAAATTTCCCAGTTGTCTTTCGCAGCACTGCAATACAGCGTCCCGCGTGTCAGGGCAGCTTCCTATACAAAACCATTCTACTATATCCAGTCACAACACCGTCAAGATGGTTGCCGAACTTCGCAAGAGAAAGGAGAAGCGTACGTATTGTTTGCAACAACCATCAATCGTGCCTTGCTAATCGTTTGCCAGCTGCACCGGCCAAGGAGGAGATGCCCCCAACAAAGAAGGCTGCGCGCGCTGCTCCAGCACCCAAGAGAAAGGGTAAGAGCTTTCTGTCTACCTACAACGAACGCAAAACACTAACCACGTAACCGAAGCCGCCGATGACGCATCCGTTGCATCCCCTGTTGCCTCGAAGAAGCAGAAGCCCGTAAAGAAGGCTGCCGAAACACAACAGAAAGAGGACAAGCCCGCAAAGTCAGAGAAAGCCACCAAGAAGTCAAAAGCAAAGGCTTCAGCATCCGAAAAGGAAGAGGAGCCTGCCCAAGAGGAGCACTCAGAGGAGTCCGGTGCCGAGGAGGAGGACGAGGTCGACGACCAGACGAAGGCCTTGGTTTCGGCTATCGACGACGAGGAGGAGGATGCCGATATAACCACAAAGAGCACATTCAAGGAGGGTCAGGATGTCGGCAAGATACCGAAAGTTTCCCAGAAAACCAAGAAGTCCGCCGAGCAAGCTGTGGTGGAGGGCGCCAGCAGTGAAGGAAAGGGTGTTGTCTACGTTGGCAGGATACCGCACGGTTTCTACGAGCACGAGATGAAGCAGTACTTCTCACAGTTCGGGCCCATCTCACGGCTGCGACTGTCGCGCAACAAGAAGACTGGCGCCAGCAAACACTTCGCCTTTATCGAGTTCGCGGACGAGGCCACGGCTGAGATTGTTGCAAAGACCATGGACGGATACCTTTTGTTCGGACACATTCTGCGGTGCAAGACCGTCGACACCTCCAAGATTCACGAGGGTTTATGGAAGGGCGCTAATAGGAGGTTCAAGAAGGTGCCGTGGAACAAGATGGCTGGCAAGCAGCTCGAGCGTCCCCTGCCCGAGTCTAAGTGGGAGGCCAAGATTTCCAAGGAGGAGAAGAGGAGAGCTTCTCGCGCAGAGAAGCTCAAGGAGATGGGCTACGAGTTTGATACACCGGCGCTAAAGGCCGCTGAGGCCAAGGCTATCGAGGCTCCTGCTGCTGGGGAGGAGAAGGAGACAGAGAAGGAGGAGAAGCCAGAGGCTGTGGAGGAGAAGACAGAGGAGGCTGCTGAGCCGGAACCAGCAGCTAAGAAGGCAAAGGCGAGCAAGAAGAAGGGCGGCAAGAAGGCCAAGGCGTAGATATGATACCTTACGAATAATTACATCTGGATTGTGCACGTTCTTTGCATAAGAAGTTGCATCTGGAAGTTCTTGCAACTACCTGCATGCACTATCTTTCACACCCTTCCGTGGCTGATTTTTGACCGTCTCGATGTCTCCTTGCGATTCGATAATTGCACATGGCCAAGACACGATACGGGCAGACACTGTACCACCGATGCAACGTCCTGCATCTTGACACGAAAGGAGGCATATAATTGACAAGTCAAAAATGATCACCATGTAGTATGTTTGCACATAGCGAAACCGAGGGCTCCATTAAGCATTGCTGCTCAGAATTCGAACCGCCAGAATTATAAAGCGCGATGATCGCTCTACTTGAGCCGGAACACTGAAGTATGCCATTGTAAAAGGCGCATTCGTTACCTGAATCAGCTCAAGGGTAAAATATGTGAAGAAGAAAATGGAAATCAGGAGCGAAGCTCGAGAATTCTTGGTGCTTAATTATACTGGAAAACGTTGGGCAGCTGGCAGAAATTCAGACAGCTGTCCCCTCGCTACACGGCCTAACCTGCCCGCAGTACCGGTATAGCGGTAGCGCTTGACTCGCTAAACCACCCTGTATCACAGCTTACGTGTTACTCTGTTTCGACCGTGATGTGTCGTTTCCGGCCAGGTGATCCACTGAGTAAACAACCTGGTTAGTACCCCGTCCCGATCTTATTCCACACCACCGGCTTGCATTAACGTGGTTTCAATTCTGTTACAGGCCCCTTGCCCGATGCCATTCGTTTCACTGCTATACGAACAGCATTATGTCGCCTAATGACCCTGTGCAATCTGCCCAGCAGCCAGGTTTGTTCAATCTAATAGAGCCTGCGCTGTCGTTCCTTGGGACTAACATGAGATACCACAGGAGCCAGCAAGAAGAAGAAAAACAACAAGAAGAAGAATGCAGCCAAGAAGGCGGCCGCTGCTGAGGCAGATCGGATGGACATAAACGAGAAGCAGGACGAGGGACAGGACGACGAGCCAGAACAGGAGGAACCGGACGAGCCAGAGACACCCACGATGGTACTGTTTCTCGGAGGACTGTCACTGTGATTATACTAACACTTTGCAGACCTCAGCCCCCGAAGACACCTCGGCGGAACCAGAGCGGACCACAACCACCAACGGCCATACTCCAGTAAACGGTCACACTGAGGACGACAAGGCGCCGGAAGAGGATGCCGATTCAGAGTCTGCAGAGCCCGAACCATCCCTCACGGCAGCCAAACTAGAAGCCATGTCGCAAGAACGAGAAGCGCTTCGCGTTGAAGTCGAACAACTCCGGCGCCAACTAGAAACCATCCAATCCGCACACAACGAAGAGACCTCCCAGTTGCGGAGCGACCTCGAAGAATCCGAAGCCGCGAAAGACCGTGCCGAAAACCAATATCAAACCCTCCTCACCCGCGTTGAAAAGATCAAAGAGACACTTGGCGACCGGTTAAAACGAGACAGAGCCGAGCTGGAGGAGGCCAAGGACCGGATAGAGGAGTTGGAGGCGTTGAACGAGCAGAGCCAGACGGATCAGAGGAACGTGCAGGAGCAGTTTGCCAGGCTAAAGGAGGAGATGGCCGAGCAAGAGGAGGAGCTCACCCTATTACGGAGTAGGAGTAACCTCAGCCAGCAGAATTGGTTGAAGGAGAAGGAGGGGCTGGAACTCCAGAACAAACATCTGAAGGCTGAGCTGGAGAGCGCAACGAACGCCATGGGCGAGTGGGAGGTGATTGCCATGGAGGAACGATCCATGCGGGAGAATCTGGCGGAGAAGGTCGCGGACCTGGAGGAGCAGCTTGTCTCGGTACGGGAAGCGTATCAAAGGGCTGCTCAAGAGCGCGATACGCAGAGCTCGGCTATTGACGGGTTACAGAGGGCCCTGCAAGAGATTCAAGAAGCAAGGAGAAAGGAGCTGAGGGAGATGGTGGAGTCCAGCGAGGAGCAGCTCTCGGCCTTAAGGAAGCAGGCGAAGGAGGCTGAAGCGAGGGCTTTGGCCGCAGAGAGTGAACGAGAGAATTTAGCGAAGGAGTTGGAGAGGACAGTGCCGTTTGAGAAGGAGGTCAAGGAGAAGAACCTCTTGATTGGAAAATTGAGACACGAGGCCATTGTGCTGAATGACCATCTCACCAAGGCGTTGAAGTATATCAAGAAGACCAAGCCGGAGGAAACGATCGATCGGTATGTTTCCCTGCCCACTCTGTACTCCTCATTTACGAATAATGCACTAACCAGACCACAGGCAAATCGTGACAAACCACTTCCTCCACTTCTTGACCTTGGATCGTTCCGACCCGCGCAAGTTCCAGATCCTCCAGGTCATAGCCGGCCTCTTAGAATGGACAGACGAGCAACGAGAACAAGCCGGTCTCGCACGACCGGGAGGATCGTCGAACACGTTGAGGTTACCACTCATGTCGCCCTTCCACAGAACGCCCAGTTCACCCGCCCTGAACACGGAATTCTTCTCTGAAACGGCGTCGGTGGGTGGCACGAACAAGGAGAGTCTGGCTGACCTGTGGGCTGGATTCCTGGAACGCAGTGTGGGCGAGGCACAGGCGGGCAACGGGTCGAGGAAGGGGAGCGTGGCTAGCGTTTCAACGCATACGACTGGGACGATGAAGCCTGATACTTGATATACCTTATTTTCGGTAATGGTTAAGCGGCATTGGTACGGCAATTGGTTTGTAATTGTATTCTTCCCTCGGATGGGCCATTTTCAAGCCAACAACCTGGCAGTCGGAGCGTTAATGGCGTCTATATCGTGGTAGGTATGGACATCAACGCTGTTTTTGGCTTGATGGTAGGAACTCCTTCATTTCAGCGAGCCATGCTCAAAGAAGAAAAGTCAAGAGACTATTCCCATGCTTGGATTGACTGGCAAAAATCACTGTCTCTGTTCAAGGCCCCTGGTTCCGGCGCCCCCATCGTGTTTCCACCCTTGGGTATTTGATTTTTACAGCTTCTTGTCCTGACCGGGGAAGTGGAGGAAGGCAGAGGATGTGGTTTTATCAACTCGATAACCCAGGGAAATTGAACCCTCGACGCGCTGCCTGACGGTCAGAGCTGCAGGATTGTGAAGGTGGTGGGAAGGGGGGCAGGCCCTTAAATCGTTGCACCACACAGTGTCCTTGATCCGATATGAGGTGAGGTGATAGATTGGATTATAGGTTCGGTTGTTGGCCAGTGCGAAGGAGGAGGTGACGGGCACTTGACACACTTGAGATGAGCATATTTCGTCTCATGTCTGCTCATCTGCACGTATATAGTATCAACGTTCCATGTTCCGAATTTTTACCTAAGAACTAACAGGTTGTCCCCCTAATGGCATCAAAACATTGCTGGCATACATATCCGCATCCCTCTCGATATTGCCAATATCGATCCGGTTTGCCAACGCATCATTGACGCCATCCAACACCTCCCTCTCCTCCATCACCTCCCTCATCAACACCCCCTCATGGGTCCAATACCCCGTCATCCTTGCCCGTAACTCCTCATCCCGGATGGCCGTGTTCTTCACGATCCCGACGGCGCTGAACTTACTCTTCGCCCCGCCCAACACCCTCACCACGCTCTCTATTCTCTCCGCAGCTGTAGGTGGCATCACGAACGCGCGGTTCGTCGAGCTGAGATAAATCACCCAGCCTAAGATAGCATCCAACCCTGCTAAGCAGATATACCGTCTTGCCCTGGCCGTCCAGAAGAAGAAGTCTAGCTCTTGCAGTCTGACTGAACGAGCATTTGCTTGGTAGGGGTAGGTGATGACAAGGTAGATGTCTGCTGCTGCGAGTGTGATGGCGGCTAGGGTGGCCGCTCGTCGCCAGGAGGAGGCTTCGCGGCCTGCTAACCAGGCGTTGGTGACGCCCGCTATGATGGCGAGGTTCACCAGGTGCGGTGCCAGAATGGATGGGAGGGCATAGTAGAAGTAACTCCGAGGCTCATCAGATGTGCAAAATGGGCATGATGATAGTGCATCCGGGCCGAATTGTAGGTAGAGGAGCCGGGATTCGAGGTTGATGAAGCGAGCGCGAAGAGCCGTGTCTGCGGCTGTGAGACCGGTTCCCTTACGGAGGGCCGAAAGACGGGTGAAGAGGACGTCGACAGGTATCTGAAGGCGGGATTGTGTGACCTGGAAGGTGTTCTCTGGCGCAAAGATGGGAAGAGTTTTGAGCAGGAATAGAACCGAGACAAGGCCTAGAATGAAAAGGCAGCGGTACACATTCTGAGGTAGTGCTCGGACAGAAAGACCATGAACTGCCGGTGCCGCTTGTACGGAACGGTAGTACGCTATGGCTTTTGGGAGGACGAGCGGCCCAAAGAAGAGGACTAGGGACTTGATACTGGAGCAAATGTTAGCTTGGGCCGTAGGTTATTTCGCCGACACCAGCAGACTTACGTTCCCCACGAGATGGTCACCATTTCAAGCTGTCATAGCAGTATGGCTCTTACACAGACACAAGCGTAACGCAACAAGTATTACCAAGGGAAGAGGACAACAACCAAGTCAACAAGGCTGACTGACGTCGCTTCACAGTTAGAGTACGTGGTGTAAAACAGTGCCGGTCTATTGGTTGATCACGTCTCCACTTTAAGCTGCGAAACCCACCTTACCCGCAGCCTTGTGCTTTCTTACCATAAATTTCTTTCTACACTCTATCCAGCCCATTTTCCGCACCACAACTTCCAAGATCTCCTCAACGAGGAGACCCTCGAAAATATCCTGGGTATTGGCGTAGATTGGCGGTTCGTGGCCTAGTTGCCGCGACCTGAACTATGTTGAAGATTTATAGCGCAGCATAACTGTTATGGCACTTTCGAAGCTTTCGTGATCTTTTTTACCATGGTCCCGAAAGTCAAAAAGAATGCCTAGATCGAGCCCAAGTACTCTGCCAAGAGTCATCTCACTTCGTGTTGCAGAGTTCCCAGCCAGGACTTCGGTTCGGCCATGACCAACTTTGCGTCTATTTGATGAGAGACATTCCTATTTTCTTTCCACCGTAAGACACCGTTGCAATGACTGAATGAATGCCGTATTCCTAGCTACGATGCCTGAAGGCGTCAACTAGCTACTGCTACAAGTCCTTCTTCTCGTTGTTGGCCTTGGTGCTGTCACCGGTCGCTACCGGAACAGCCTGCTTCTGCTTTGCCGCCACGGCAAGCGCCAAAGCCGCCGTGATAGCCTCCATGATCAGCGTGAGCGCACCGCTACATGCAACCTGCCATGCCGCAATGCTCACGCTGCCCAGCGGCGCCCTCGGGAACGAGACGAGCCACTCAATGTAGTATGGGAACCATCCATAAGGAAGCCAAAAGATGGGCTGCTTCGCAAACCAAAACGGAAGGAACCATTGGAGCCCTCTTGTCAGAAACCATCGCACACCTGTAACGGTTCGGTCGAAGCTGGCCTTGGATGCCTCGAGGGATTTCTCTGTTGAAAGGAACATGTTAGCAGTGTCTTCCGTAGCATACAGTTCGCGGTCCATTCGTACTTTTATTGTCCAGCTGCTCCAGCAATTTGTCATGCGTCCGACGCAGTTTGGCCCATTTCGCGAACTCGTCCTGACTGCTGGTCGCGTTCAGCTCCTTTCGTACACCGAGATATTCCTTCTGGAGCTTCCGTTGCTCTGCGAAGTCCTTGGAGAGCTTTGTCGGGAGGGATTCGAATATGCGCCAAAGCTACGAGAAATACCGTCAGTTCATGTCCAAAGGGATCTATTGCGCCTTTGAGCTGTTCATACCGTGGCATTGATAGTTGCAGCTCCAAGAGTATTGATGAGCTGTACGGCCAGCTCGACCACGAATACTACGACCAGGAGGGAAGGCATCTTGTGTCTTGTGCTGTCGCAATGTGGTTGGGGATGCTGTGAGCTTGTCTCCAAGATTGCCAGTAGTCTTGGACTGTTTGCTGCTGCCAGCTGTTCAAGTCACCCCACCAAAGCTCAAGTTGTGACGAAAGAACGAATGCTAGGGTTGGGGTTTTTGGGTAACTTAACGCTTAAGTACGTACCTCTCCCTCTCTACTCCTAGCGAATGTCCGACTTACAACAAGGACATATTGGCTTCCAAGGTTCATGCCGACATTTCATGTCTTCCACCATACTCTGCGGTATTTGACTGGTTTCTTTTGAAGCGGTTCCTCCGCGAAATGAACCATGTCTAGAGCGCTAGACCAGGAGGTCGCCTCTTCCTTGAAGAATGGAAACTCACAAGCAGCTTTTAGAGCGATAGCGGAGGCCATTGACCCTGCCTCGACTGACGGACTGCTTGAGATTGAGATCTTGAAGGGCACTTATCAGTTTGAGCCAGGAACGCACATTCTGAAAGATGGCTCGGCGATAGCGGTTTCAAAACTAGGCCTCGTTCAGGCGTACTTCACTGCTCTCCAAGTGCTCAAACCATACATGATGGCGGGGGGTTGCCGCGGGACGGTAGCAGAAGAGGACGAGTTGCTCTCAGCAACGGCTGTCATTCTCCTCATGGACCCGGAACACCTTACTGCGGCCAACACGCGGAAGAGGATTATCAAAGCATACAGCGACAGGGAGCCTGCAGATACAGGTCGCTTGAGGGACCTCGTCATCCTAGAGAAACGCTTCCTCGACAGTCTTTTGACTAGTCATCTGCACCGACACACGAAGTCACCAACGCTCTGGAGCCATCGTCGCTGTCTCCTACCCCATTTCATTCGTCATGGACTATTCAACGTCGAAAAAGACATCTCGAATATTGTTATGGTCGCCGCTGAAAGGCATGCTCGAAACTATTATGCCTGGCATCACGCGCGGATGTTACTGAAGCTGCTGGATGTACCTGAAGAAGCTGTTCGTGGGAGGCTCGAGCAAGCCGTGTTCACCTGGTGTACCAGGCATCATGACGACGTTTCCGGCTGGTCATTCCTGAGGCATCTACTCTTGAAGGACGGTTGGTATGACGCCGAACGGAAAGCGGCCGTCGTACGGAAAACCCACAGGCTTGCGCGTTCCATGCGGTGGACGAATGAGTCCGTCTGGTGGTTCCTGCGCACCGCGGCACCTTTGGATCCTACAACAGCAGGCGCAGATGATTTTTACATCAGTCACAGCGAGATGGCCAATGCGATGGGTCAACACAGTGTTTTCCGTAACCCTGACGATAAGCCTGTGGATGAGCACTTGGCTGGGGTTGATGCTAAGACGGCCCTTACGATTCTGGACGCGGCCAAGGCCTGGTATATGGCGAGTTACAAGCTGATCAAAGAGGCTGGCTCATGAGTCTACGACCTTGGAAGACCTGGACAGTAAACTATGAGGGACGTCGTGGGCACTTATGGTCTCTATGTCGGCTCATCACCGGCATACATATTTATGGACTCTCAAAGTATGTTCGTCCCGAGCGTTGGTGAGCTTCACTCCTCCAAAAATTCATCGACAGACCGCGTGGCTGGCGTGGGAGGCTGTCTCTATGGACGACTCGCAAAAGCATATGCTTACAGCTACGGCTCCGGAGAGGAGGCGAACCTCTGGAAGGACGGCATGATTGTGAGCTGAGTTGCTTTGACCAAGTCAAGCTACCATGCATAGTGCCTCGGGGTATCGCATGGCTGGTCGGTTTCCTCAACCTGACGAAAATGGACTTCGTGACAAAGCGACCAAAGTCCATGCAAAGGTCACAAGAATTACTACCGCGTCGGGTTCAGGAAAAGATACCGGACCACCTGTGGGAGCTTGGCTTTGACTCTATTAATGTCGGCCGGGTATAACGTTGTTTCAGATCGTTAGTGCAGGGAGAGCAGCAGGAACCAGGCCGAGCTTCTAGAAGAAACTGCCAATTTGAGACATTATCAGAAGGAGATATTGAGCAAATTGACCCAAATCACTGGAGCCCCGTCTTAAGGACAAGGGCCTGCAAGTGAAAGGGGCCCAGTTGTCTGTTGAAATAAGCATGTCTGCGAAGTGTCGCATGAACACGGACGGTTTCCCACGTGTTACAAGAACCAGGAGCAGGTTCCTAGCTCAGAGCATCCTAGCATGCATGAACGTCTTGATGGCGGTTGCCTGTTCAAAGGCCATGACTGGCGGCTACCAAGGAACTTGTACACTATCATCAAAACATTGACACGGGTCATCGTGGGTTGACGAACGCGACGTGGTATCGGGCTTTGCTTTCTCTGGTTGCATTGATTCTCTCCAACGAGAGTGTATCTTTCCTTGCCACCGGTCGCCCGGGCGACGCGATTGACGTGTCTCATTACTGCGCACATGCAACCACGATGTCGAGCGCTGGATGACGCACCGAGAGCCTGAGTTACCTGGGTTTTGCAGAGTAGACCAGGATGATTACCTTGGAGAATGCACAAGGCTGGCCCTGTCGTGAGTGTCGTCACTCGTCAGAGGATTGTGCTGATCACACAAAAATGATGCTGTTGTGGATAGAAGCCGAGCTTTCCCCCAAGATGCTCCTTCTACCGGCAGACCCGCGCCGCGGTGGAGTCTAAGACAGCCAATCGAGTGCTGGGGGCAGATCCGCTCAAGAAGACAAACTGAAATACCCGGCCGGCTAACGCGCGCACGCCAGGATCTGCAGTGCTTGTGATATGAAATATTGTCAGTGGGTGTTTTCCGCCAAGCCAAGTTTGTATCACATCCACTTTCGGAAGCTTCCACGGCCCCTGAAGGTGGACCCGTGCGTTTGGCGCAGTCAAGGCGGTGACAGAAAAAGGGGGACCCTGGTTGTGCCTGAAGATCGCAGAGTCGGAGCTGTTGAGTAAAGGAGCCCAGAACCTTCAATGGCGCCAGTGCACACGGGTAAGACGGCTGTTCGGCGTGTTATATCAACCGATGAAAATGAAAAGGCCGGAAGTATCACATTTACGTCGAGCCTCGCTGCATATCGGAAGGTGGATGAATACGATCGAAAGGGTTCTGCCTTGGCCGCGCGGTCGGATGAAGTCAATTTGTTGCTGTGCCCAAGCGGGAAATGTGATCTGCCTCAGGCGTCAATCGGGGGGATGAAGTCACATCGCGCTCGCCGAGTACGTACCTTCACCCCCCTTAGAAAGGCGTGTGATGCGGTCCTGAAGCATGATCACCATCAATAACACACTGCCACGGATTCGGAGCTGTGGGCACGCAGAGTTGCAGCAGCCAGCGTGATGCTGTTTATCATACCGACGTTTGATAGGAGTCACCGGACATGTCATTCAACACCAGCGAACGACAAGCGATCATGACGTCGAGATCCAGCTACAGGTACGCTGCACACTGCCGTTGTGGCTGTTGTTTTCCCGGTCTACTTGCTGAAATGGGAAACGAGATGCCTCAAAGGGTAATACGTATGCTCAAGCGGTCAAATACGGCAACGGCAATGTCACAAGCCAGAGGAAACATATTTACTCCAAAAGAGGTTGATCAGGTCATGCCTGATACTGACCAGTGATTGCTTCGCCGACATCAACACAACGGCCATTGGTCTTAGGTGCATGACCAGCAAGGCCGATTGGCGAAGAGTTGCGCAATGCCGGTGCAATCACCAACGGTTTGTTTATCACCGCTGGGCTTCTTGCCAATGGCCGTATCGTGCAAGCTGTCCAGATGTTGTGTTTCCTGACAGCCATGCCGTATTGCTCGCCTGGTCGGGCAAATCATCAACAAGCGGCATGAACGAGGAGGTCGTGCGTATCCAGCAACGAAGCACCACCCACCATGCTGGCTTCAAAGTCATGCAGTATTCATAGAGAACGCGAAGCCTCGGATAGCCAATCTCATGATTCTCGTCTTCTGGGGCTTCCACTAACTCGAGAGCTTCGCCCTTCCTTCCGCTCCTACAGCTCGGACCACCCATTGTTCCCTTCTTTACCCACCCAAGGCAGCTATCTCATTGGCGCAAACTGTGGTTTGCAAAGGGCGAGCCTTTCCTGAATCACTAGCGAGATTTCGGATCCCCCTATTCGACCCTGCAACCAGAGTACCTTAGGTACCTCAGTACCTAAGTACCAGACTACAGAACGCCCTAAGCTTTTCTGTCTCCATCAACGACAACTGGCCCGCACTCTGTCACAAATCTGCCAGATTTCCTGCCACTCCGGAGGAACCTGTCAGCACTATCGGACTACGATTCAGTACCCCAAAAAGACGCAGTGGATGTCCAGCGTGCGATGTTGAGATGAGTCTTTCGTAAGAATCATAATAAGTAATAAACAGAGCGGAGGCCCAAATATACTTTGAGCTGATGATGACCTGTGAGAGACTCATGTGAGGTGATTGGGTTGTAATGAGTCTCCAGCCAGAGCGGAGGAAAGTGGGAACTACAACCGGCCTAGCAACCTGTTGACCCAGCCTTTCGTGCATGGATCGTGCGGTCCGTACCTGACGTTAAACACGTTTCGAGGTACCGCACATCAAAATAGGTACCCCCCAGATCACCCGTGCCCTCATTGCCCTTGCTTCTCATGGACGACGGACTCAGCAGAAGTAAGCTCTCAATCAGTCCTGTCCTGTTTTCCCTCCCATCCGCGTCACTCATTCATTCCCCCTTCTCAATCCCAACTTTGTGGCTGTCAACCTCATTCCGTGGCAGTTGCGATTCAGACCTCGGAACTTCGAAGCAACTGCGACGGTGCTGATGGACACTTGAACTCCCCAACCTCTCTCGTTTTATTTTTAATCTTAAACTTCATCAACCATACTACTAGCCTCGGGAATTGTCTTGCACACAGAAACCGTCGCTGGACCCGGGGACCCGCAATCGATATTTGGGTCTGCTTCTTCATCACTCTTCACCTGTTGCAGTACTACCGGTACCCCGGTTGCCCCTGGCGCATTCGTCGTTTAATCATAGCCAATTTCCAGGGCTTCGCTCCAGGCAAAGCTCCGTCCGTTCTCTCCGATCCGCATCTCAACTATCATCTGGACATTCGTCTCGTTCTTTCTCAATTTCCATTTGTCTGTTCGCATCATACATTCTTTACATATCTTGAAAACCTGCGCGATATTAGACCTATCACCTGCAGCATATACTGTCTGCTCTACAAAATCAACCATACGACGATTGTTATCTGAATGCTCCGATAGTGGATTATAGCTCTTCAAGAGAGCTTTAGGCCCCAGGGTAGCTTTGGTAGCTTATCCGCCTCGCCCTGTCCTACAATCGTTTGCGGTTCGGCGATAGCTTCGGCCACCCTTGTATCAGTATTCTACCAGCCTAATTGACGAGGAGATACCTGTCGCACACGCCATGACGCACCGCGGAGCAGGTCAGCCTGCCAACACGATGGCACTGGAGGATCGGTTCGAAGTGTTGAAGGAGATTGGAGATGGAAGCTTCGGCAGCGTGGTACTTGCTCGGGTTCGGACGGCTGGAGCGAGCGTTGCTCGGCGCGGCACTGTGGTATGTGCTGGTTACACATGTGCCGACGACCCACGACTGACCAAAGCTTACTGTGCTGTGTTCTAGATTGCCATCAAAACGATGAAGAAGAGTTTCGAGTCGTTCACACCTTGTCTTGAGCTAAGAGAAGTCGTCTTCCTCCGGACATTACCGCACCACGCCCACCTTGTCCCGGCTCTGGACATCTTCCTTGATCCTTATACCAAAAAGCTCCATATCGCTATGGAGTACATGGAGGGAAACTTATACCAGCTCATGAAGGCGAGAGACCACAAAGTTCTCGACAACGCAAGCGTTAAGAGCATACTGTTTCAGATCATGCAAGGCCTCGAGCACATACACGCCCACCAATTCTTCCACCGCGATATCAAGCCTGAGAACATCCTGGTTTCTAGCTCGTCTCATTCCGAGGGGAACAGTGCGTTCAAGCGGTACTCGGCACTGATGACCCCACCATCAACACCGCCCTCATATACGGTCAAGATTGCCGATTTTGGCCTTGCTAGGGAAACGCAGTCCAAACTGCCTTATACGACATACGTATCGACAAGATGGTACCGTGCTCCTGAGGTGCTTTTGAGAGCCGGTGAATACTCGGCTCCTGTCGACATCTGGGCTGTCGGTGCCATGGCCGTGGAGGTAGCTACTCTGAAGCCACTCTTCCCTGGAGGAAACGAGGTGGACCAGGTCTGGAGGGTGTGTGAGATTATGGGCAGTCCTGGAAACTGGTATGACAAAAGGGGATCACGCGTCGGAGGTGGAGATTGGAGGGAGGGCACTCGTCTGGCAGGGAAGCTGGGCTTTTCATTCCCCAAGATGGCGCCTCATTCCATGGACACCATTCTCCAGGTGCCACAATGGCCGGTTGCTCTGAGCCAGTTTGTGACATGGTGTCTGATGTGGGATCCCAAGAACCGACCTACATCCACTCAGGCGCTCGCCCACCCATATTTCATGGACGCCGTTGATCCCTTGCGGCCAAAGTCGTCTGCATCGAGGGTACTGGGCCGGAAGCAATCCGACATCGGCCGCGGAAAGGAATCGGTCACCTCCACGCCAACATCATCAAAGCCGTCGTGGTTCAGGAAGTCGTTTGTCGGCCGTTCTGTTGATAATGTTACCGTCGAAGCATCTCCTGTTCATCAAGCGCCCGTTGCAACAAAGGATACAATGCCACGGCCAGCGCCGGTTCAGGCTGTCACCGAGGCATCGGTTCCGAAAGCACGACCAGCGGCCAGCAAGCGTACAACCTGGACGAACGGTCCTTCCAACGTCGCTCCGATGCCCATTCTGCCGACCATCAGGCCTATTTCGCCGCTTTCTGATGCTGTCACAGCGCAAGCGAGCAACTTGGCGCCGGTATACAACGACGCTTATGCAAACGGCGCGCACCGCAACCAGCCAGCCGAGGAGAAGAACTCCAAGAAGGTTGGCCGTCAACTGTCGGTGAACTCAAGCACCAATCACTATGCTGAAATTCACCGGCAACAAGCCGAGCGGGCACTCAACGGAAACAGCGGTCTATCGTCCCCGCCTAGTGCTCATAAGGAGAGCTTCTTCTCTCATCTCCGAAAGAGGGCCAGAAGGTTTTCTGGGCGGCACCAAGCGCCAATGTCACCAACCTATGACGACATCGAGGCTCAAGCGGGTTGCGGTCCGTGGGCCAGCAACAGATCCTCCATGGCTCTGGATCAGCAGGTTCCAGTGAACTTACCCAAGGACGCCGCGACGTACGACTCGTTGGACAGAGCAGTACGGGCTTCACAACCTAGCCTGGAAAATCCTCCGGCGCCGCCTGCGCATCAGGCGTCTTCCACTCCTAGCCTGAAGCGGCACCATTCTCTAGGACCACAAAACCAGCCCCGGTCCGTGGACAACCTGATCGGTGCCGCCCGTGGAACAGGGCCTATCTCAAGCCGGACGCGAAGAGCCCAGGCGACGCAGGGCATGCAACAATACGACGCCCCTGACGAGGAAGATGAGCTGCTGGACGAGGTCCTCACTTCAACCCAGCGGGCAATGAAGCGCCTGGAAACCACCAGGAAGCCCCTTCGGCAGACAGCAAGCAACATCTTTCTACCTGACCCATATCCCACGCCCTCACCATCAACGAGCAGTCATGCATTTTTCCATGACGCACAGGTTGTGACGCCCAAGCCACTGAACTCGGATAAGGAGACAACCGACTACAAGTGGCCTACACCACCATATGATGAAAGCGACTGGGCCGCTTCGGCCTCGGCTAGCATTTGGGCGGCTGGCAACCGGTTCTAAGCTGCTTGTAGCGTTCAACACAAAAGAGCGAAATCAACAATCATGGCGCGGTGTTTGGGAGTTTTGAGACGGTCACAGTCATTCTACAATCATCAAAATCCTCTTTCTTATTTCTTTCCGGAAGTGTTCTCTTTCCAGGGCTTTGAGCATTTTGGTCGGCGGTCTGCTTCCATATCTTGCTGCTCAGAGCCTCACACATTCTCTGATTTTTTTTCACTTACTCCTAGCTTGCGCTCGTTGTCGATCTGAATACCCCCCCCCTTCGTGGATACGGTTGGGCAACTATTTCATATCTTTTTTTGATTTCTTTTTCCAATACCCCCAAATATAGACTTGCAATCTTGCCGTCATCAGCTTCCTGGCGGAGATTGGTGGATATGCAGCCAGAAGAGAAGTTCCTTTTTGCTAGACCTGGGGGATCACCTATCTTGTCTGTCATGTCTATAGCATATCACATACCACTCCATCTGTCCTTGCACCCAGTCCGCAGTGGCTGTTTTGCGTTTGTGGCTATCCTCCTGGATTGTGAGCTGGTCCTCCCCTCTACCCACCTGTGCATACCATTGGGAGGAATCACGCCTCTACGTGTTGGGTATGCTGAATATAGGCAAAAGGGGGGTGAGGAGAAAACTGTACATGGGAATATTTGACCCAATTGAGGTCGTTGCCACACTACGTGTCGTGTGAACACAGTCAGGATGGAAACAAGGACTTCTATGTTTATACTTGGCTGGATGTCTATTTAGACGATGCCATCTACAAGATTTAATACTGTGGAAGATTCGGGGCTTGTACATAGAACACGGGAAAACAGTGACGGGCAGGACACCCTCTACTTATCTATATCTCAAAAGCTTTTTCTAACATTTGGCCTCGCGTTTTCCCTCATCCTTGAAGTCTTCTGTTTTTGGGACTAGCGACCAAAAGCTGGATGTTTCTTGCTGCTCCCTTGCCATCTTGTTCGTGTACATACCTACGAGGGATCACAGTGCAGAGATAAGCTCTTGACCATCATGTACTTGCCTTTACTGCAATAGTTATAGAAACGAGTGACTTTGACCATAACTTCGGCTCTCAAATTCAAGCATTTCAATCATAACAGCACTGTATTTTAACACCACAGGTGATCGGGTAGGTCTTCATTGAGGACACATCACGTGAGCTCAACTGTGAGCCCGTTCTGCGTGGTGCTGTGCCTCGATGCTGCCCCGCCCGCAGCGGGAGCGGCTCGACTAAGACAACTTGGGGCAGCTAGTTTGAGGGACGTAGTAGGAGGATGACAGGCAGCAACATTTGAGATACCTGGATTCGATAGATCTCAGGCCAATTGACGACCATGCCCTGAAGTTGTCTCCTATACCTACCTAGTTAAATGCTCTGTATACGTCATTCTTTCTGTTTGGTTGATTGGGACACAGGGTCGTGTTGACCCGGTGTTGTCCTTTTTCTTCTCCCCTCCGTTGCTGTTGTTAGGCGATTGAGAACCACACTCATTGATTACTTCGCCACGGTTTCACATCCAGGCGTTTGTTCCTTGCTCTATTAGAGAAAGGTTTATTGAACCAGAGTGCTGCCCCTGAACGAAACCCATAGCTTCGAACTTTAGTGGTCAATTGAGCTAAATAGGGGCTGTTTCCTCATAAAGCTGCCGAAGCAACAGTGAAGGACGAGCTGACCTGTGTGCCGAAACGAGGGTGCAGAGTGAGACTGGACAGGATCAAGGATTTCTGCCACAATGAACCTCAATCTACCCATTCGGTCCGCACCGTCGAGTAAGAGAAATCAGGAGAGCAGGAACTATTTCACCACTTCGCAGTATTCGCCCCCCTCTTCTACGGAAGCAATCAATGGCCCTGTCAGGGAACCGGCGCGAGAGCCGCCGCCTCCTAGTGATAGACTCATTGTAGGAGTTGACTTTGGAACGACTTTCTCTGGGTAAGTCGGGGATTTCTCGTGTAGCAATTACACTACTATCCTCACAATCTCTCCCACCCAGACGATCTTGCCCTCGTCCTCGCCCTCGTGCCTTTACAGACTAGCACTAACTCTCACCCACTAGTGTCGCAGCCGTCTACACGGGCACCCCAGACGACATTGAGATCATAAAGACATGGCCGGGCGGCAATGGCATCACCTCAGACAAGGTCCCGACAGAAATATCCTATGACTTACCTCCCACCACCACCACCTCACCCGGCAATACACCGCCTCAACCCACCGTAAAATGGGGGTTTCAGTTCCGCCCAGAAGACCCGCGTCTACGTTGCATCAAACTCTTTCTCGACCGCTCTCAAAAGCTGCCCTTCTACGTCTCACCCCTCGAGACAGCCGCCCAGCTGAAACAGGTCAACAAGACCGTCGTCGACGCCGTGGCCGACTACCTCACCCAGCTCCACCACCACACCATGGACACCTTGACCCGCCGGTACGGGGAGAGTTTCATGGCGAGCACGAAGGTGGAGTGGGTGCTGACTTGCCCGGCGGTGTGGAGTGATGCGGCCAAGGACACGACGTTCAAGGCGGCGGAACGGGCTGGCATGGGTGGCAAGGATGAGGTGAGGATGATTTCGGAGCCCGAGGCGGCGGCGGTCTGGACGCTCAAGGCTATTCAGCCGAATCATTTGAATGTGGGGGATAATTTTATTGTGTGTGATGGGGGTGGAGGGACGGTCGAGTGAGTATACCTACTTTGATGTGGTGAGAAGAGGGGAACGTGTAGAAGATTGAGGCTGACAGGTGGTTACAGTCTGATTGCGTACAAGATCATCTCGCTCAAGCCGCTCCGAGTCGAGGAGTCGGCTGTGGGTACCGGGGGTCTATGCGGGAGTGCATTCCTGAACTACAGGTTTGAGGAACATGTTCGGAACAGGATAGGGCATAGTCGGTTCGATGAGATGAAGGTGAAGAAAGGGAAGACGTGGAACATGGGTCTCCGGTACTTTGAGGAGTTCGTGAAACGGAACTTCAACGAGGATGAGCACTCCGAAGTAAACATTCCGTAAGTTGACCCTCTCGAAATCTGTACCGGAGTCAAAATGCTGACAAGGACCGTATGACAGCTTCCCCGGCCTTCCAGACGACGAAGAAGCCGGTCTAGATTCCGGCTTTCTGGTCATGACGGCATCTCAAGTAAAAGACATCTTCGACCCCGTGGTAAAAGAAGTCTGCGACCTGGTCCAAGGCCAAGTCGACACCATCCGAGCCAAAGGCGGCATCGTCTCGGGCATCATCCTAGTCGGCGGCTTCGGCCAGAGCGACTACCTCTACCGGCGACTAAAAGCCCACTTCACCTCGGCCGCGCCGCCACCCTACAGCGAGCGACCGACACACTCCAGCTCCACCGACCTCACCGAATACGGCTCCATAGAAGTCATGCAGCCCGTCTACGCCTGGACGGCCGTCGTCCGCGGCGCCGTCCTGCGCGGCCTCGAGGGCAACATGGTCATCTCCCGCAAATCCCGCTTCCACTACGGCACCTCGTACGCCACCGTCTACGACGAGGAGAAGCATTCCGTCACGGAACGCTACTGGTCCCCGCTCTGGGAACGCTGGATGGTCTCGGACCGGATGCAGTGGCACATCGCCAAGGGCGACGCCATCTCCCCGCTCAGTCCGATCGCGTTCCACTACACGAGGAATTTCCGTCCCGGGCAGAGCCTGGTTGTGACGGATGACTTGATCGCATGTGAGGCGGACGAGCCGCCGGCGGCGTATACGAGAGACCTAGTGCATGTTTGCACCCTGACGACGGATCTGAATGCGGTGCCGAGGAGTCTGTTCACGAGGCTGACGACTACGAGGGGGGTGGAGTTTGATAATCTGGATTTCACGCTCGAGATGATTGTGGATAGTGCGGGATTGGGGTTTGAGTTGAAGGTGGATGGGGTGAGGTACGGGAGGGTTGAGGCGGAGTTTCATTAGCGGTAATGAGAGGGAGATGAATTACGTATATCTGGATAACTGTAGAAATCTACGAATTACCTATTAACGGGACTCTCGATTTCAGCATTGGGTACCTGCTCCCAGAGACGGTCGGTTTTGCTTACTATACAGGATGCGCAGCATAATTACTAGGTAGGTTAGATGCCACTTGCGTGAAGAGATTGCTAACCGTGTCACACAAGGTCACCTGAAGAAGTAATGCGCATTGGAATACTAGATCTGGTAATTGGTCCTCCGTAATCTCCGAGTGGTTGTCGTGCACTTGAGTGTTGCGAGGCGAGTCTGCTGATTTGACTCACCGAATGAGGCAGTGCAAGAGAAGAGGGCACAGAAGCAGAGCAACCACTCAGGACACGGGCAGAATCAGGGCGCACCGTAGGATTCAACTCACGGTAGTTACTTTTCTTGATGGATCGGACTGCCTCTATTTATTATGCTTGATGCATCAAACTTGCTCACAAAAGGGCTTGCAACTGCGGGCTGTTCTACTGGATACCTATGTAAGGATTCCTCACCGCCACTCACCGTACATATGATGGTCCTGCGTCCAAGCATCGCCCCTTCCTTTGCCGCTCCTGCCCTCTGCCCGTTAGGTAGGACGAGAAAATTCAGTTGCCACTGTGTAGAAGCCACGTATACGATTTGATTTCATATGTGTAGTACCTGGTGATCAAGCAGGAGAATGAGTCAAAGAATCGGTTGCATCCCAGCATCCCAGCCAACCCTTCGCAAATAGGAAAACATCCACGATCATTTCATCGTTATCCATACACACAATCCTTCAAGCGCGGCTTTCAAGCAGTCCGAAATGTTTCCTCTTCTCAGGTTTCCTCTGCTCGAATACTACTCACGGCACGGACATGGCTCAAGCACAACTTCCAGACATCCATCGACCAGCCCATCATTTGTCAAGACATTCTTTGAAAGAAAAGGACCCGCCTTCCTCGGGTATCACATTCATACAGTCGTCATCATGAAAAAGAGAAACCATGTCAAACGAAGCCGCGGTCCAGCCGGGACAAAAGAAACGTAAAGACACTGACAGGGCAGAAAGAAGAGAACATACTAGACAGTGCACGCAAGCAGGAATAACAAGACGACGACAGGCAACGAAAGTAAGCACACACAGTTCCTACAACTCTTCCTTCATACTACCATCGCCATCGTATCTATCCCAGTTTTCGTATCTGGGAGGTCACAGAATAAACCGTGGGCTGCCCGAAAAGAGGAGAAGGGAACAAGGCAGACATCCTGTCTGCCTTGCCTACCTAGTCACCCGCCGATACCCGAAGTTGGGTAAGGCATTGCAACCCCAGCAGATCCGCAGGCTATCGCTTGCGTGCAGTTTGCCCTTGAAAGGCGGATAGATGTGCGGGTTCCTGCATGAGATCTCAGCGCCCATGGCGTTGCTGCATCATATAAGTTCGTCGAGCGCCCCACTGCAGACGACATGCCTTGGGACAGAAACGGCAAAACAGTCCTTCCTGCCTTCTCATTTTCCGTTACCCACAAACCAACCCTGTTGATCAAGACAATGAACCTGGGACTGCAGGATCGTCAAGTCCGTGACGTCTTAGCTCCTCGGTTTAGCCGACGGGATCTAGGATGCAGACTACGGACCGGTTCCCTCCCGCGCTACCAGGCCTTGCCAAGGACAAGTGTGCGATGTCCCAGTTACCACCCACATTGTTGCCCTTTGAGTCAAGCATCGGCCGCTAGTGGCCGTGTCGATGCTGGCTTGGTCCTTGATGGTTGCGATGGCCTCGTGCGCGTGGAGGTCGTCTCTCTCGGCGAAGGTCGTGCACATGGCTACCGTCACTGGCATGAGGTTCGGCCGGGCCAGAGTAGCTGCTGCTCCCACCGGGCAACCGGAGTGCAGCGGGCAGCTCAGAGTATCCCATTGCAGTGTCGTACACGTCTTTACTGATAAGGCCAAGCTCCCTGAGATGCGTTATCATCCGGTAGTCCGGCCTCATGTCATCAGGGACTTTGTATTCGTCCCAAATGTGTTGGCGGATATGCTGCATACGGTTGACAAAGTTGCTATACCGGTCGCGTTTGTGTGCAGCAACGAAAGGGACATGGTCACAGAACCAACAAACCAGTCGACTAGGGAATCGATCTCCCAAGTGATGAACCCGATGATGCTCGATCCATAGATCGGTATCGGCGATGCTGAACTCAGCCGGGCAGCCACGCAAATCCCGAAGCTCGCACCACAGAGGGTGATCATCTGCCTGCGTTGGAACCAATCCCATCGCCTGTTCTGGCTGCAACACGCCGTAGTCGTTCATCCCCTGTGCTTGGAGCATCTGTGCGAAGCCTTCCGGGCCCCGTCTGGGTGTCTGCATCGATTGCTCCGATGAGGCATGACCGGTTTTACGGCTAAAGACACTCCCTACTTGTGTGGATCTTGTGCTTGTGGTAACGTTGGTGGTGCCATCAGCCGAAGCTAGATCGTCGTCGGAGGGTGCCGGCGCCGAGAAGTCAGGATGGTCCCAAAACTTGTCATAAGTCACAAGTCTGTCTCCATTCTCGAGTGAGTCAACAAGACTCCAGATCTCAGCAGAAAAGTCCCTCGACGCCATGCTGGAAGTCGTCACTAAAAATGAAGTGATGGGTGTTATGTGCTGCTTAACTGGCCAAGAGCGACGGCGACTAACAGGACCAGGCGAAACAGTATCGACAAGACTTAGGGAATTGAAGCTGAATACGGCGCAATACAACGAGACGAGAGGTATGGCTCTGTTCGAGTGTTTTCAAAAAGAGCCTTGATAAAGGTTCAGTTAATGGCTAGATGTCTTCAAAGGGCAAGCTCCAACATGGGACTTGATAGCGGGGTATGGGGTTCTTAACATACAACACAGAACGGCGAAGTGCAACCCGTGCTTAGCTCCAGCGATGAAACCTGAGGATCATCGAGCGACAAGTTGGCACGGGTAGTTGCATGATTACTCTACATGTTATTCCGCATAACAACCACCAACGGCACCGGAATGTCTCGTGCCCAAGACTATTGCAAGTGGTTAGTTACAACGACATGCATTCCGAGCACCATGCTGTCTCCTGCTTCAAACCGCCATCGAATATCAGACACTGGCTGGTTCTCTCAACAATCCGAAGCTTATTGGCGGCTATCTACGGGAGCTTCCAGTGCGCCACAACCTTGACCAACCCTTGAGGAGATCTCTCGACCAGGCTCAGCCGTCGGAAGACCCTTCGTCGCAGCCCCAAAAGCTGGGATTGTCGTGGCATCCAGCATCAACCCATGCAGGATAATGTTAGCTTCACCGCAAGATCAAGCCATGGCGCTCTAATGCAGTACGGCAGAGCGATGATCCGACCATGCGACCAAGGAGCGGCCATAGTGCCCGCGGATCAGCTTGAGAGACCTGTGGTTCCGACTGTTTTAGGCATCCCTGACGTGGCAAAGGCAATATCAGCAATCCCTTATGCGACGCTATGCCGTCACTGCCCACAAGACCAACAGAGGCACGCAAGTGCAGATCTGATACTATATTCTTCAGAGAGGTAGCGGCCGGGACTCCATCTCTGTCCTTGACAGTACCTTCGGTCCCGACCGAGTCTGTGCAGCTGCCAGGGTGAAGCTATGCATGCACAAGCGAGAGCGGAGATCGGAAGAAGCCAACGAGGCCTCACGAACCTGTTCTTGCTTCGGAAGGGTGTGCGAGGCAATGTAACGCTGAGGCTCTTTTGCAGGCTGCCGCCAATAAGCACTTGAGCTTGCGTTGGCAGGTCCAGAGTGTAGCCAATGAGTGGGACAATCAAGCTTACCCATCTGCACCGTGTCTGACGAACAATATGTGCTCCAGGGCGCCACCATCACTACATGACAGCCTGAACCTGACCGGCGCGGGCATGTCCTGCCATTCGAGGGCAGGGTGCAGAGACCGTAATGCCTTGCCTCTCACGTCCATACAACACGCCTCTATTGCTTCATCGGCTTCTCTAACCGCTTCTAGTCAGCTGGTGCGAGCCGCATTCACCCACTCGCGGATGGTTCCAGCACACAGTTGCTTGCATGAAGCAGTACCAATGGTAGTTAGGACCAGGAGACCGGTGTCGTAGCCCTTCTGATGATTGCCACCCGGTGCAGCGAACATCGGCTTCCGCCGGTATCATGTGAGCCACACCCAAATTAGCGTATGATAGCCACAGCCGCAAGAGCACACCATCCCTGTCGCGAATATGCTGCGCGGTAACGGCATCCTTATTCCGGACTACACAACACCCTCGCCTTGGCAATGACATTCCTGTAGTGTAGCTGTCCGCCGTTCTCGTCCCCGGTCTTGATGATGCCAGGAAAGGTGACACAGCATATCTCTCTTTCGGCAAGCCCGTCCTCATCAAGCTCTTCACCACCGATATCCTCCATCGTATCTGCGTCAAATAGGGTTCTCTGATGCGGTTGTATCTCGGGCATGATGACCGTGAAAACAGCTTTCTGAACCACAAGTTGACGAGATAAGTCGATCGACGTCTCTATCAGGGTCGTTAAACTCTGGGTTCGCGATGAGGTGCTGGAGGCATCCGTTATAGCGTCTAGGATCGTGTTGATTCGTGCGGCGAGATTATCCGTGATGTGGGCGGTTTCGGCTTGGAGTTTGGTTGCGACCTCCTTTTTCAGGATTGTTAGTGTTGAGGAACGCCATTGGTTTAATGTTTCTGGCGATGTAGCTGGGCACATTGTTAGTTAGTGTTCTGCGTCTTCAGGCCTACTCTATAGATCCAATGCACACAAGACTCACCAAACGACCCCAAGAACTTCTCCATCTCCCTAAACTCCCTCTCCCGCTCGGCCGTCAACCCAACAAAATACGCGTTGAAGATGACTTCAACAAGCAACCTCGAAACAATGGACTGCAACAGATGAATCTTGGCGTTCTTCAACACCAGCTCCTCATAAGCCGGCACCAACCTCCCCAGCTCAGAGAGGACCTCCTCCTCCTCCTCCACCCCCGCCGCCAGCTCTTTTATCCTCGCCCGTCGAAAGTTACTGATGACCCAATTCTGCAACCCGTTCCCCAACCTCGCCATCCCCTCCCCAAACACCTCATCACTCAACATCCCCTCCCCTCCACCCAGCCGGGTACTGTTCCCGATCCACTCCTTCAACCCCCTCACCTGGCCCCTCAGGTCCGCGACCTCCACCTCCTGCATCCTCAGCGCCCGCCTGGACCCCGCGCACTCCCGCCGCAGATCCTCCCGCTCCGCTTCGCGCGCCTCGAGCTCGGAGCGGAGGAGGCGGAGCTCCGTGTCCGTGCGCAGGAATTGCTGGTTCAGCGCGCTGTGCTTGGCCTGCCAGAAGGAGGCGGTCTCGGACTCGTTGGCCGAGAGCTTGTCGAGTTCGCGCTGGAAGGCGAGTTCCATCTGGGCTAGCTCGGATTCGAGGTCGGTGATGCGGGTGGCTTGGTCGCGGAGGAGGAGGGAGGTGCGTGGGGAGGGAGTCGTGGAGGAGGAGCAGGGTGTGGTGTCTTTGTTTGGTTGAGTAGACGGTGGATTTACGGCTGTCGCTTGCGCCTCTCTGTTTTGAGGGCCATCTGGTGCCGGGGAGGAGACACCGCTGAGTGCTGCTCGTGGAGGAAGAGCTGGAGCTACCAGGCCTGATGCGCGGGCCATATTGTTGTTTATGGGAGCGGCATGTGAAGTCGAGGATGCAGTGCTGCGTGCCTTGCGCGAGGGCGAACCTGTTGGTGGTGGTGGCCCTCGTGTCTTGCGGGATGGTGAACCCGGAGGCCCTCGCGTCTTATCGAGTGGACTCATCGCTTCACCCCGGCGGACGAGAAGCGGTAAGAGGGTGGTGGTGATATCCTGGAGCGAAACGATAGTCGCCAAGAGACCCTGTCTCAAGTCGGGATCGTGATAAGCGGCACTATTCGGAGTAGGCATTTGTCGCGCTGTATACAAGGCATGGTAGTAGCATTTCCCGGAGCCGCAAATCTCAGTCAGCGGCAGGGAAGATAAGTATTATATCATTTCTCGTGAGACATTGGCCCAAATCGAGCCGAGCCTTTCCAAAATGTCGTTGCCTGGGATCGTATGGTTTGTGGTGGTGATTACTAGGACCAAAGGGGTCCCCACCAAGAACAAGCGAACCCGCTTTTGGCACCGCCGTTTGTTCTTCAGTACGTAACTTCCCGTTTTGTTTTGGCGTTACCTTTAATTTCGGAACGGGCTGGGCTGTGCGGGGGAGAAATGTCACTAACGGCGCCTCAAAAGCACGGTCCGTTTGCATCTTGGTAACGGCGTCGATCTGGGTGGTGCAGCAAGATACCCGAAAAGCTTAGTCAGCTTGGAAAACCGACCCTAACCCATCCTCACGACATACCTGCTGCTTGCCCAATGTTCTACATGCTTGGTGTATGATATAAAAGATAGCTGTTGTTCCGGGTTCTTCTGTTATCTACAGCAAGCCGCGATGCCGCCCAAGCCCTTCCCGACACATTTTCTGTGCATACCACTGGTCAACGCCGTTTCCCGGCCCCAGCTAACAGAGAGTCTTGGCGCTTTTGCCACGGATGTCACAAGCCCAACCAGCTATGGGATCCCACCAGACGCCATCAGACCAGTCGGGACTCTCCATCTCACTCTCGGAGTGATGAGTTTCCCCAAGGACGAAGGGCTGGACAGGGCGACGGATCTCCTCAAATCTCTTAAGCTGCAGGATATCCTGGCCAGTGTCAGGCAACAAGTTGCGACCAGGCGATTACCTGGGGAGAGTGAAGACAGAGTTCGAGACCTTGGCGACCAGGGTTCTGGCCCGTTGAAGATAACCCTACGCGGTCTTGCTTCCATACAACCGCCCTCCAAGGCAGCAGTTCTCTACACTCCTCCTGTGGATAAGTTGGGCGTGTTGCAAGCCTTTTGCGAGCAAGTACGGACAGCATTCATGACAGCTGAGTTGATGCAGGATGAGGGTCGACCATTGCTGTTGCATGCTACTATCGTGAACACCATCTACGTCAAGGACAAGAAGCCAAAACCGGTATCAGGGGAAGGGGATCGGGAAGCAGAGGCAGACAGTGGACGAAAATCGAGGGAAGGGAGGTGGGGTAAACGGGCGGAGAAGCTGGTTGTTGATGCAAGGGGTATACTGGATCGGTATGAAGACCAGGTGTGGATGGATGGAGTCGACGTGGAGAGGATTGCCATTTGTCGGATGGGCGCGAAGAAGGTCATGGTTGATGGGTTGGACGATCAGGCATACGAGGAGGTAGCCGAGGTCGGGTTCTGAAGGAGGTATGCTGGAAAGGTCTTCTCCCAGCATTTCCCTTATGTGTTCGGTCGTAGAATCTTTCAACCTCGTCCTTCTCTTCTTGCTCTCAGAGCCAACTTGCTATGCCACTCTTCCCTTGCGATTACCAGCAAGATGTAATCTGATGAACGAGGTCTGTTTCCCAGTGATTGACAACCACCTTAGTGCCTGGTCTTGCTAGAACACATCGACTTCAAATATCATAGCTGCGCTACTCGTACGGAGATGAAGAATTCGAAGGGTTGTAGTGAACTGAAACTCGAATACTGGTGAAAGAAGATAAAGAAGGAAGATATGATTAGCCAAACACCAAAACGTCCCGCCAGTGGAGCGCAACAAACCAGGCGAAGGAGAACAGCAATTCCACCACAGCAGCACCAGACCAGTACCAACCCCTGCAGGCACCTTGCAGGCACCGTACATGCTCCAAGGCATGTTGGACTTGGAGATTCTGGACGATCACCGATTGTCCATGTGAATGTAATAAACCTCGCATGCAGCTTTCGAGAAGAAGAGTAGTGTTATTGTTAAGCCACGTCATTTTTGTCCTGTCCTATAGTGAACTTCATGTCGTCGCGGATCGTCCCAGATGGCGTGGTCTCCCCAGGCTCCAGTATAGCACAGTCCAGAAGGAACGCAACGGCCCAGTCCGTGCCCTCGACTTGTCCTCCACATCACGGTAGCGACTTGCTACCCCGTCCGACCCGCAGCCCCTGGAAGATTTCCTCCCGATACCCGGAGACAACAGCCGTCGTTGCTAGTGCTGTCAGCCAACCCAGGCACCCCAACCCAGGAAGGCATCACGAAGGGGCTGCGGCACAGAGCTGTAAAGTCTTTGGACGCCGTTACTCGGAACTGTCACCGAAGAACTCTCTCAGCAACTTCTCGAGCTTAGCCATGTCGTCCTTGGCTTGCTGGAGCGCATCGGTAATCTTTTGCAGGCAAACCTTCTCATCAGGTTCCGGGGTACCATCCAGATTCTGCTGGTGACCGTACTGTTGAATGACCTGGCAGCTATCCTTAACCTTGTTGAAGCCGAGGGTCGCCGACGAGCCTTTCAGGAAATGGCCAAGGGCGGACAACTCGCGAAGATTCGCCTCTGACCTGTGGAGCAAGCGCAACAGGAGGTTAGTCAACAGAGTCCAAGCATGTCAACGTCGAATGAAGCGCCCAGGAAGAAATCCCTTGGAGGCTGGCAGACGAGGAACAACATAACCAAGACCTTGGATGCAGAGAGGTTTCGGGACAACAACGACGGGCAGTCCAAAAAGCGGCGACAGTAAGGTGGGTATTGGAGATAATTAAACTTACAGAGCCTTGTCCATCTTGTCGAAAGTCTCTTCAGCCTGCTCAAAGAAGTTGAAGACGAGAGGTTTGCTGAAATCACGGTCCGATTCATCATCATCCATCTCGAGGATCTGGTTGAAGGTCGAGATGTCGACGTTGTCTCCGAAGTCCGGCATGATGAATGAACCTTCGTCGGACGCCTGCCGCCATGGTCAGCGCTTGTCCCCAACGTCAGAGGGCTCTGAAGGACGTCGTGAAAGGGAGACTCGGCGATAGCAGCACAGAATAGTAAGAAGAGGTGGGTGGCGCGGGGGGTACACGAACTGATTCTGGCATGGTGAAGGATAGGGGTAGCTTATCAAAAGGGTGTGTGTGGTAGAGAGGGTGATTATCGGTCTCGTTTCGGGGTTGAGGGGGACCAGCAAAGCGGGAAGAAAAAAAAGATGGGCTCGGCTTTGGGTTGAGGCGAGCAGCAAGGTGGTTGATTTCAGATTCGGATCAAGTGCCAACGAATGGCGGCTACCACAAACTCGGGAAGAGACCGTCGCTATTAAGGTTATCCTCTAGTTGAGTAGAGGTAGGATCTGCAATAGGGACGGGTGTGGATGAAGAGAAGTGTGAGGGTTGGTATGACCCCACGCAGACCCTTTGCCCTTTGGGTCGTCTAGATGGCGCTTGCCAGGGGTGGGAGTGGATTGACATAATAGGGTAATCAGTGGTAACGAGGGCCGCGGTATGGGTAACGAAGAGACACTGGCTCACGAAAGGACCACCGGTCCCCGGTAGTACAAACAGTGGTATAATGAATCATGCGTAGCCGTTCCAGAGTGTGCACTGCAACCGCTGCTTCGGCTTGAGGAGCAATCTGTTTTGGTGTACCTTTTGACTTTGCTTTTCCCTCTCTGGGTCACTGAGTGAAGCAGCTTGGTGGATTACCAAGATACGTAGGTGGCAGCTTGCTGTAAGAGTTTTTCCTTCTCCACTACTGAGACAGTGAAAAACACAATGCCGTTACTGATGAGCTAGAGGAAGACAGTAGGAGTTAGTTTCAGAGGCAGATTCATTCCGTGATGGGCACCGTGGAACCGACGACGCCGGTGGGGTTCTTTCAGCGGAGGAGGAGTTCAAGGGGAGAATGTCTGAACCCCAGGAGTGGATCGACACTCCGTGTTGACAAGACTGTGTGGTACTGACCGGTAGCTGATGAGGTTGGGAATGTATGTGGCAAGCTGGACGAGCGAGTCGGCTAGTAGGAGTTTCTTGGCGCCAGTAAGTAAAATGACGAACAAAAAAAGGGTGAGTGAGCAGCGGTGGTGACAGCTTCGTCGGCAACAGAGATGGAGAAGGCTGAACCGGCAGAAGTTGCAGGGATGAAGAAGACTGAGATCTCAATGAGGGTTGGGTGGTTGCAAGTGGAGGCTTCCGTATGGAAACTTGACGTAGTTGGTTAGGCCCGTGTCTAAATGGACCCTTATTGTATGTACAATGAGGTAGTTTTGCACTTCCACTACCTGGTGAATCTACTTGCAGGGAACCTATTAGGCTCTCGGAACTACTGGGTAAATACCTCAGCTCTTGTCACTGGTGGTATTAACCAGTGCGCTGGCCACGATACCCCTTCACTTCACTACCATCAGGCCCCGATGTACCGATCTTGATCCGGCTCCCCGTACCACAGAGCCTGGAGACACCGAGGTTCGTACGCAGTTTCTTCGTTATCTGATTCATTCAGTCCTAGGTCCCCCTAAAAATTGAACATGTATCTCATAGTTTTGAATGTCGCGAGCTGAAGAGAACAGAGCTTTTTAGCACCAGGCTGATGTCGTCACCGTAATAGCGAATGATGAGGGTGACAATGCACGATTACGCAGTAACGGTTAGGTACTTACCTCGCCCGGCCTCGTCCGGCAACCCAGGAACCCTAAATAAACCCGCGGCCAGCTGCCCGGAATTTGCTCGAGACAACTTTGATAAACCCCGCTTCATTACATGGATCATGAGAGGCCATCTCCCACCTTTTCCTTTAAATTTTCTGGCCAACTCGACCACCAAACACGACACATCCCCGGTTTCCTGCCCAACCATAAGTCCATAAAATAATAACCTGACCTTCGTTTTTATCCCTTTGTGCTGAGCACTCTTATTGAACTGCTATATCCTTTTGCCCATTTTGAAGCTTTTTCGCCAGGGCTGGTCGCACAATTCAGAGAGCTGCCCACACTGTTTGCTCTGCACGGTATATTGTCCTTGTCCTTGTCCAGAGACACAAGAGATCGACACTGGAGCCCACAGCCTTGCAGGCCGGCAAACGATCTGCATCCACTAGCCTTCAAGGAAGTGTTCCCAACCATCATCAAGAAAGCTCGTCCCCTAGCACTAGCTACCTTCGCACCGGTGTAATAGTTGGACTTACGCATCGTAGGCGCTCGGTTTAGCCAAGGGCATCGGCCCCCTTGCACGGTCAAGGCACCATCTCGGTCAAGCTTACTTCCATCATGCTTCCACGATGCATGTGCGATTCCCTACGGGTTAATGATCGTCAATCGGCTCAATTCGCTTCTCTTCTACCTCTTTCCGCTCAATCCGGCCTCTTCCACATCCGACAAGAGATCGTCAGCAAGCTTTGTTCCTTCCATATACGGCGCATTACCATCGGCTTCAACAAGTGACGCAGCGAGCAACAACAGCTGGCTGATGAGCAACTGCCTTGGCATCGCCATCATATTCAGCCGGAGATAAACCACCAGATATTGTCGTGATGGAGCGCAACTTTCACGATCGAGACGCAGCGACCTGCAATCTCAGGATCTCCACCATACCTTGCCATCGCAACTTCATCTACTAAAACGTCATGCGTTGTTACTTTATCGACAGCCTGGTAGGACAGACAACCGCAACGCAACGGGCCATGAATGGAAACTGTGGACAAATGACATAGCGCCTTGTCATCCGGACGTATCTCAGCCTCAAACCGTCCCGGCCACGCAAAGTCACCAACGACGTCACGGAATGATACCTTCGCCGCCGCTTTTTGAGCTTGACAAATCGCCTTGCTTGGGCGCGGCAACACGGACCTGACATGGCAACCCTTACACGTGTACAGCAGTGCCGATCCATGCCTATTGTACCGTTAGCAAGCGGACAAATACAGGGCAACCGGACCCTTGGTTGTTGTGCTTGACGTGATCCGCGCCGTGTCTCGAGCTGTGTCAGCGGGACGGCATAGTTCGTCAATTCGCTACAGTGTGCCGTGGTTTGCGCTGAATGCATTAAGGCAACCGGAAAATCTCGATCGTGGTCGCCTTTGTCAAGAGGACATTGGGTCCTGGGGAAACAAAGTCAGGAAGCAGCAAGTCACAATCCTTGCGTATTGAATCTGTCAACCAGCCTCCCCCGTCAACAGCTGCGCGCAGTTTCATCTGAGGTCATTCAAATCCTCTAGCGCGGACTTCCAGGTACTGCGGAGGTGTTTAGCCGCTTGCTGACATCCGTGATCTTCATTCCTAACACGATACTTGATGCTGCCGGCACGGATGACTGGTCTCGATGTTCTCCCAATCTTTCTTTGCTTTTTAGGGTTCTGAGCGCTCAAAGATGCCGGTTTCATGGTAACAGTTCGTGCTCTGTCGATACTTACTGAAGCAGGAAACCCGAGCTGAATGACCGTTGAACTCATGCAGTCCTACAACGTGCAAGCAGATCTTCGCATCTACCTCTACTTTCCTAATGTACTGCACCGAAAAGATGCACCTATCATAATTACGAAAGTGGATGTAACCGAACGGCCGTCGGTACAGGGTCCGATTTCAAGGGTCCAAAGCTCAACCCCGCTGCGCGCACAGTTGGGGTGCAGCACACGCTCAGTTTTTCCGACGTCATACCGCCTTACCGTGTCTCGACTAGCGGCTTTGCCTAGATCCGGAATAGCGGGTATGCTCCGGAGCTCTTGATAGGACTCAAGCATCTTGGCATCAAGACGCCGCGGGTGCAAATGCCTTTTCCTTTGAGGGAATGCACACTACAAACCGAGTTTTCACCGCCAGTTCTACTACCACTCATAGTTTTAGTACTGAAAAGGTGAAAAAGCTCGTCAGACCGGGTGGGCTTTTGATTCAGTCCTTATCGGAAATATGACAATGCCGGCGGAGGAGTCGTCAGGTATCTGGAATCACTCCCTGACTCAACAATTACAGCTGGCCCACAATGTCATCCTTTTTACACGCTCGCTTGTTGTTGGTGTCATGGAAACAGGGGGCCTTCTGAATGACATATCGGATATCGGCACGTTCCTAAGCAGAGGTATCAGGATTACGCCATCAACCGCCATATCAAGTCATGCAACTGCTACGCACCACTTGTTTTGGACAGTGACTTGTGGTAGAGCTTTTGATGGTTTGCGTGAAGTGCGGTAAAAGAAAAGCTAGGCGTGGAATGGCATGAAACGGACAAGAACAGGCTGCTGTTTAGGTTTTTCCAGAAAGCATTGTCAACGGGGGATGCATGTGAGTACAGCAAGCAGGAGGTTTGTGCCCACCTCTTCCAGAAGCGGAGTGACAACCAGCCACGCAACGACGCATATGACGGGCATGCACCCAGGGTCTCCCGTCCAGCAGATATCCGCTTTTCCGATCCGTAAACCTTTGCGGAGTGCTATCATGAATTGGGAAAGCTACCCCCGAATAGCTTCCCTGCAGGCACGCACCCGTAGCTCCTCATCTAAAGACAAAGGATGTCGAAGAAACCCTATCGAACTACTCGCAGGCTCCACTCAACTGCGTGTAGTTATCCGGACTGGAACTGTGGAAGGTGCTACAGGATACGGAAGAGTCTATGCAACATATCTGGCTCTGGGCCCATCTCTAATCTGCCTCAAGATGACGGGCTATCTCGAGTCCTCAACACAGGAGTTTTGGCATCCTCGTTGCTGCCGCTCCTCGCCCACCACCCCCTCTTTTCCAATGCACCTCCAATAATCCTCATCAGTTCTCACACCTTCGAAATGATTCTGACACGGGTTTTTCGCTTGCACCTGCATGGAAAGTGTGCATAAGCTACACCCAAAACCGGTTTTGGGATCCAAAAGACCCTCACGTCCCCTCCCCACCGCTTTATGGCCTACGGGCCGCCTGAGGATAACCTCAAAGAGTCAGCTCCGACCGCTTGCTTCGACCTCGCGTGCACTTGCCGTACCGATGACCGGCGGATTTCTGAGGAGAAACTGCCATACGGATAGCGCCTGGGCATTATGAATACTTGGAGACTTAAGGTGAGGTTTGGTTTGGAGTTCTGGACAATGCTCCGACGTAAGGCACGTGCAGTGGAGTCTTATGTGTCTTACTAATATCCAATGACCGTGTCGTTGCACCGGAGCACCGCCAACAGCAAACTCTAACCGGCCAGTATTCACATGCCAAATCCCTATATCCAGTTCCCAGCAGCAGTTCTAACTAGGTAAGCACCAAAAAATCGCTACAAATCAGTACTAAGCCAAACGTCTCCAAAGCTCACGTCCTCCTACTCAACAGCGCTGGAACCGTGCAAGTTTACCACTGATACCAGGCAGAACCAGGAATATATCTGGTCGCAGACAAACCTCCCCTCGAGAGCAAGATTTCGTACCCTTGCAGCGGCCAAGATGTTTGTATCGTCAAGTTTGATTGTCCATGAGTCGTGTGTCCACTCTAGCACGTGTCGCGGACGCGTCCTTAGACCTTCCGACGTTAGCAGATGGTGAAATCTCATTGCCAAGAGCAGCACGCCGAATGAAGGGGTACCTCATCCCGAGGGCTAGGCCAGGTTCACGCTCTACTCAAAGCAGGACTTTGGAGGCCACCGTTAAGAGCCAAGCGGCATCCTGCCAGCCGCCCTCGTTCTCCTTGGGTGGAGGAATACGTTCCTCCTCTGCAACAGCGATGTTCTCGAACGGCCGAATAGACGACCTCCGTCTTGGCTGCTGTGACGAGCTCCGGTCGCTCGAGGATCCTACACGGTTGCCAAGCCCTTCTGTGGGCGTCTCGTCAGCTTCGGCCTCCTTTTCCGATTCCTCTTCTTCGTTCTCTTCAACCGAAGATAGGCCCCAGTTGCCGAGAACGTTGCCAAGCCATGTTCCAGAGCCAGTTCCACCGTTCTTCACCAGCCTGCGGACCTGCGCCTCATCATCTCCGCTCGTGATCTCCTCGACCGTCTCCAGCTTCTCATCCAAGTTGACAAAGTCCGGGCCAGCATACTCCTCTTCCTCGAATTCCTCCTCGCCACGGTGGTGGTTTTCCTCATTAGGGAAATAGCCATCCATGGAACGCCTGTCCTTTGGAGTCAACACGCCACCGCGGACGCTGCCCGCGCGGCTATGGGCGCGGCTTTGAGCACGACTACCAAAACGGCTTGCCACAGGAGACGAGACATACACGCGTTCATCGTCAACAGCACCGATTAGCTCCAGACTGCCACGGCGACTGGCGTGCCGACTGCCATAGCTGCGCTCCCTGGCTAGCTGCTCGAAGATGTTGTCATCGCTCCTTTCATCGTCACTACCGCTGCCGGCCAGACTCGTAGAGCTAGCTCTAGACAATAACCATGCCTGACCCTTGGATTCGCGGGTCTCTGTCCACATCAAAGCTCCGGTACGCAGGACCCAGTCCGTGTCCGTGGTAGCCAATTCCTTGTGGCCACCATTGCTGCCGTTGCCCCTTTTCTGCTTTGGACCACGGGATGACTGGTGCGGTAAGTGGGTTGCTGACTTTGATATGGGCAAGCGGGCCGGAGTAGACGAGCCACGAGAGTGAGGTTGAGACCGACTTTGGTTGGGGCCTGGAGACCTCGAGAGTAGACGCGGAGTTGTAGGTGCAGACTTGCCCTGCAGGTATGACGTACTGTAGTGGACGGCTGGTGCCGAGTTGAGACTCGGAGAGTCGTCGACAGTAGTATTATCCAGGTCGTTCAGCGGAAGTCTGGTGGTAAGAGGCGCCAGGCTCAAACTGTTCAGGTTTGTACTCGACCTGTTCTTGCGTCGCACATGGCTGGCGTGTTGGTTGTAAGCTACATCCATGTTGAAGCGGGTATTGCTCAGTAGGTCGGCAAAGCCCCGCTCAGTGTAAACACGTTTGAAGGTATCACAGGAGGTCAATTGAGTCTCGAATTAAGCCCAAGCGCGTAGCTCATCTCAGGGTACTCACTCAAACTCCCAGCAAATAAGTAAAAGATGTGAGAAGGTACCATATGAAGTAGCGGGAGGCAAAAGGAGAGAGAACCGCGTCGTTGGGGAGGGGAGGTGAAAAGCTGGGGTTCATCCCTGCTTCTCCAGATCATACGGTACCTCGGGCCACCAGATGCATAATTGGTTCGACAGCCGTGGCTCTCGAACGTCACCCCACATAAATCTAACGCTTCGCGCCACGGTATCAGAGACTTGGAAAATACGTGTGAGATTGACCTAAACATCCGCTTTTCAGAAGTACTCAGGTACATCTGTGCCACACCTAAAACATAAAATTTCGGACACGAAACAGCTGCACAGCGACTAACACACCTACCCTCGCCATCGACTATTCGAGGTAGGAGACGGCCTCACCCGATCTTCATCATCTAGATCGTCCCGTAAATTCCCGTTCTCTGGCCATTCAGGAGCCTGGGGTTGCAATGAAGAACTTACGCAATATCCGACATGATGTGTGGAGGGCCACCGAGGAAGTTGAAGACCTTGGCACATGGCCCTGCCGAGATATCACGGCCGTATGCTGGGATGCTGCCAAAAATGAGGTGCTAGCCACCGTCGGGCCGCACAACGAGGCCGGAAAAATTGAGCTGCTTCGCCTCTCCAGTGATAATTCATCATCAAAAGATAATACGTCCGGACCATTGTGAGTTTGCCCCTTGTCATTATAGCAATAGCATGCAGACAGCTTCAAACTGACATTTTCCGCCAGCCGAAGTGTGTCCATCTCACAATGGGACAGCCCGAGCCCAAATCCAGACCTGGCGGTGGACAGAGTAGTGAGCTTGCACCACTTCGGTGACAACCTCACCACCTGTCTTGTCCTCGCTGGTGGAGACATTGTTACTGTCCAAGAGGAGGACTTTGCACAGGATCCCGCCCGCGTGGAAATCGTGGGTTCCATCGATGCAGGGATCAGTGCTGCTCGCTGGTCACCAGACGAGGAATTACTGCTTATTACTACCAATGACAACAATGTTGTCTTCATGAGCAGGACGTTTGACGGGATCACGGAGGCTACTATGACGGCGGAAGACTTGAAGGCGTCCAAGCACGTCTCCGTGGGATGGGGAAAGAAGGAGACACAGTTCCAAGGAAGGGGTGCCAAGGCGAAGGACAGGGCCATCCGGGATCCCACCATACCCGAGAAGGTCGATGAAGGCGAGCTCAGTCCCCACGATGACGGGCGCACTACTATCAGCTGGAGGGGAGATGGCGCCTATGTTGCTGTCAACTCGGTGGAAGCCGGGCATAGACGGGTCATCCGCGTCTATTCTCGCGAAGGCGTCCTGGACAGTGTCAGTGAACCGGTTGATGGCCTTGAAGGGAGCCTCAGCTGGCGGCCAGCCGGTAACCTCATGGCCGGGATTCAGCGGTTTTCTGACCGAGTGGATATTGTCTTCTTTGAACGGAATGGGCTTAGACATGGACAATTCACCCTTCGGGTTCCCCAGGACACCGTGAGCGCCACGGAAGATATTGCTTTGGAGTGGAACTCCGACTCAACAGTGCTTGCGGTTCTCTTGAAGGACAGGATACAGCTGTGGACCACAGGGAACTATCACTGGTACCTGAAACAGGAGATATTCACCGGATCCAGCAGGCCGCATTTCGCATGGGACCCGGAGGAGCCCCTTCGTTATGTTGCTGCACAGTCTACTACGTTGTACGTTCAAGAGTACGCTTTTTCAACGGCCAGAGGGTCTCTGACTCCTCCTCACGATTACGGTGCTGTGGCTGTGATAGATGGCCAGACTCTGAAGGTGACGCCAATCAGGACAGCCAATATCCCGCCGCCCATGGCTATGTTTGAGCTCGATGCCGAGTCAAGCATCATAGATGTCGCCTTTGCTCAGGACAACTCGGCACTGGCGGTACTCCATCATAAGGGAGTTGACTGGTATACATGGGAGACCAAGGAGGCTAGATCCCTGGTCCCCAGGCTTGTTGGAAAGGGTTCTTTTCCTGTAACCGAGCATGATCTGTCTGAGAAGATGCCCCTTCAGGTCACTATCTCGGCACAGGATGCTCAGGTCTTGATCCACTCCCTTGGAAAGGACGGCACGCAGAAGTTCACGATTGGAAGTCACGCCTCAAACTCGTATGGGAGCTGGACTGAGACCGACGTCGGGCCAGGGGTCTCTAGTCTCGTTGTCTACAAGGATAGCCAGACAGCTGTTCTTACTCGCCGCTGTCAGATCAGAGATCTTTCCCAACAACAAATCTTCGCGGACTTCCAGGTATCTGGAACACCTCCGCCAAGTGTCGATATTGTTGAGTACGATGGGGAGACCTTGGCATTTGGGTTGCTGAAGAATGGCCACTTGCTTGTAAACTCGGAACGGCTCGTCAAGAACTGCACCTCTTACCTGGTCACTCCCAGCCATTTGATCTTCACGACGAGCAATCACCTGCTCAAGTTTGTTCACTTGGATCATCAATCCAACCTCCAGGTCCCAGCAGACGACCCCGAGATTGATGAGCGGTGCAGAAGCATTGAACGTGGAGCAAGACTAGTTACTGCCGTGCCAACGAACATGAGTCTGGTTCTGCAGATGCCAAGAGGCAATCTGGAGACCATCTTCCCTCGTGCCATGGTCCTAGCGGGCATCAGACAGCTCATTGACGAGAAGAGATACGACAAGGCTTTCGCAACCTGCCGGACGCAGCGAGTGGACATGAACATCCTCTGCGACTACCAACCAGAGCTGTTCCTACAAAATGTTGGCTTGTTCTTGGATCAACTGCAGGATGTCACGTATATTGACCTCTTCCTGTCGTCTCTGAAGGAGGAGGATGTTGCTCAGACCATGTATAAGGATACACGACCATCGAAGAAAGAGGAACTCCCTTCGTTCGGAGTCGACGGGGCTGTTCTTGTTCCTCCTCCTGCGGCAGAGTCCACAACAGGTTCTAAAGTCAATAGGATATGCGATGCTGTACTGAAAGCATTACAGAATAGCAAGAACGCAAGCCTTCAGAACATCATCACAGCACACGTCTGCAAGAACCCCCCGGCATTGGACGACGCGCTCCGCGTAGTAGCCGACCTTATGACTGGAGAGGACGAAACCGTAGCTGAGCGAGCAGTAGAGCACATCTGTTTCTTGGTGGATGTCAACAAGCTCTATGACCACGCTTTGGGACTGTACAACCTTGAGCTAGCTCTCCTCGTCGCGCAACAATCCCAGCGGGACCCACGGGAGTACTTGCCATTTATCCAGAACCTTCACCAGCTTGAGCCAGTAAGGCGGCAGTTCGCCATCGACGACCATCTGGGCAGGCGAGAGAAGGCCTTGGGTCACCTCAAGACACTAAACGTCTTCGACGAAGTGACCAAGTACACGGCCAAGTACAACCTCTACCAAACAGCCCTGAACCTCTACCGCTACGACGGCACCTCTCACAGGACCTTAACCGAACTCTACGCATCTTACCTTGAATCAACCTCCAAATTCCGCGAGGCTGGTTTAGCCTACGAATCCGTCCAGAACTACACAAAAGCAACCTCGTGCTACTCCTCTGCCGGTGCCACCTCCTGGCGCGAATGCCTCTTCGCCGCATCCCAACAGACACCTGCCCTCTCCGAGGCACAAGTGTCCGAGCTGGCGACCAACCTCGCCGATGCCCTGTACGAAGCGAAAGACTATGCCTCCGCAGCCACCATCCATGCGGAACATCTCGCCTCCATCGAGACAGCGGTCCGGTATCTCTGCAAGGGCTATCTCTTCGCCGACGCCATGCGCCTCTCCATCCTGCGCAACCGGGCCGATCTCTTGACTTCCACCGTCGACACAGGCCTAGCCGACTGCCTCTCCAGCACAACCGAGTTCCTAGCCGACTGCAAGTCCCAGCTCAAAGCCCAGGTCCCACGCATCCTCGAGCTCCGCAGAAAAGCCATCGAAGACCCCCTCGCCTTCTACGAGGGCGAGTACGGCCGTGCAGGACAAGACATCCCCGACGACGTCTCCATCGCCGCCTCCTCCCGCGTCAGCACCTCCGCCTCCCTCTTCACGCGGTACACGGGCAAAGCAGGCAGTGTCGGCACGCTAGGCTCCAACGCCTCGCGCGCAACCTCCAAGAACCGCAAGAGAGAGGAGAAGAAACGGGCTCGGGGTCGGAAGGGTACCGTCTATGAGGAGGAGTACCTCGTCAACTCCGTCAGACGGCTGGTGGAGAGGGTGCAGAAGGAACGGGAGGATATCGAGCGGTTGGTGTTTGGGTTGGTGAGGAGGGGGATGGCGGAACGGGCCAGGGCGGTGGAGGGGTTGGTTGCTGAGGTGGTGGAGGGGTGTCGGGTTGCGGTTGGGCAGGTCTGGCCTGAGCAGGGTGGGGACGGTGTTGGTGGCGGCGAGGGAGAAGGGGAAGGAGAGCAGGGGAGGTTTGAGGAGACGTATCGGCCTTTGGGCGCGGAGGCTGTCCTAAGAGAGAGTCTGGAGGCGAGGAATGTGCGCCAGGAACCGCCTGTTGTTGCGCAGTTTGCCAAGTTGTCGTTGTTGGGTTAGATTGAGAATTAGGCCTCTGACGAGAGGACTATGAATAGCCATGGTTGGAAACCAACATTTGACTTCGAGACTTCTTAATGCTTTGACTGGGACCCATCTATTTTCCCGTCTAGGTCAACCCATGTTTTCAAGTGGAAGCAAGCCAAGATGCTCTCCAAAAGATGGTATTATACAAGTTCATTGGTATGTTACAAACAGAATTGTTACACTTCCTACACCCTATGACGAAGCCGGCGTATCCTCAACCTTCCTCGTCTCAGCCGGGAACGTCAACGGCGCCCTATTCGACTTCTGTCCATTCAGATTCCTCGCCATGACTTCACCGATCTTAGCCAGCATCTCCTCCGTCAGCACCGGCTGGCCCCTAGCCCTCCTCTTCTCCCTCTCCAACCTGTTGAACTCCTGCACCGGCGTCAACATCTCCCTGGCCTTCTCCTTCGCCGCCAGCTTCTCCGCCTCCTCCGCCTCCTTCTTGGCGATATACTCGTCCGTGTGCCGAGTGCGGAACTTGCTGTATTTGTTGCGCAACTCGTCGATCAGCTCTTCGGGCATGGGCGGTCGGAGCAGGGTGGGGATGAATGTGTTCTCCTCCACGTGGATACGCGGTGTGTCGCAGGCTCGTTCCTCCTCCACCGGTTGCTCGACCTTGGGCCAGGGGAGGGTCACGTTGAGGCCGGGGACCATGCGCGACCAGGTCTGTGTGCGTGTCACGCGGTCGCGGACGACTTTGATGGGTCGGAGCTCTTTTATTATCACGTCTTTGGTGATGCCGGTTTCCTCGTCCGTGATGGGGTGGACGAGTCTTATGGAGCTGATGGGAATGCGGGCTGGGATGGCGGCGGTCTCGCCCATGCCGCCGAAGCCGACGAAGTAGCGTGGTAGGGTGACGTTCACCTGTAATGAAAGAAAGCGGATATCAGTTACTCAACTTTTCCAGACGTGTCAACGTGAGGAAGTAGACGCACCTTCACATCTGCCAGGCGCACGGTGCCGTATTCCAGGCTGATGGAGACAATCTTGTCAATCTTGCCCTTATGCGATCCCTCCGTGATGACAACCCGGTCACCCTCGGACAGGCAGAGGGTTTCCGGCCCTCCAGCCCAGCGACACCGCTCTTCTAACTCCTCCGGGCGGAGCTTGACCTGGGTCAAGGCCCTGTTGATGGAAAGGGTTCCGTAATGGGTTTGCTCTGTCGGGTTGTAGCTCAGGACCTTCGGGGCATCTCGTCGAGGAGCCAACGGGCCCAACTCCCAGTCCTCGTGGCGGGCAACAATGGCTCGCTTCAGCGAAGCCCCGGCCTCCCTGCCGGTCTCCTTGATAAGTTGCCGACGGTCGTGTCTCTCGCTTCCCTTGTCCGCGATCTTTTCTCTCTTCTTTAGGCGGCGCAGCACCTGCCGCTCGTTCATGCGAACGCGCCGTAAAAGCTTGTCCATGGTGGGCGGCGAGCCTGTGGAGGAAAAGAGCGTGGTGCTGGTGGGCTCGGTAACGTGGTCGACGACGGCCACCTTTCGAGCTTCGTCAATTTGGTACCTGACCCAAATCTTTACTTTCAGTCGCACCCTGGCCCGGTTCCAGTCGGGCTAACTCCGGCACGAGATCGCTGACTCAGCGGGACAGTATAAGTGCTTGTACGCAGCATGTTTTACTCCCAGACTCGAAGTTACGATTACTAAACGTGAGTATAAAACAAGGGCTTACGACTGGGGGGCTTCAAAATCGGTCTGTTTTTGATTATTATCATCACATTTGCTTGACTTGCTTTGCTTTCCCAGATATCTGTACAGTATACGGCTGGGTTTGATAAGAGGATGCCGTAAGCAGTCAGCCCTACTGTTGAGACCCAATGTATATCTCGTTTCTTGCTCTGTGATTCGTGGAGAGAAGGGAGAGAAGGTGGTTCGAAGAGACCAATTGGCCAAGATTCATGCAACGTTTCTGAGTTGTACGCGTATACCGGACGGAGTTGTCTCAAGGCAATCCTGCGTGCATCATCGTGTTGATCCAGGAGTCCTACCGTCTTAGTCAGGCTCCTAGGACTTACACTCTGGAGGAAGCACGTGAGCAATTGCTGAGATGTCAAGGCTCAGAGGAAAAGGTTTCTTACATAACATAAAAACATCAGCGTGGAAGCACAAACAGGCTAGAGATTGGCTTTGGATCGAGGCTGCTCTCGATGCTTGTCAAGACTTGGTGGTTATGCAGAACTGAATGTGAATCAAGGGCCCTCGTAGCCTGCTTCATCCGGATTGGCACGCCCCTACATGCAGAGCTCACCATTGAGTGTATGATGACTACTGCACGCTTGATAGAATTCCTGCTGGGCTTCTTCTAAACTTCAATATAGATGACCCTTTAGATGTGTCAGACACGTGTGTAAGTGAAAACCGAACAATACAAGGCTTGTTCTATTGGCACTTGAGTTGCGATTGCATGTGAAGAAGGCAACTTTCAGAGGTTGAGGAGGGAGCCTGCCTCATTTAGAACAAACCCCTTGCTACAATTTGGCAGCTGGCCAGAATTAACAGGCATCCGACACCCCACGACCAAGATACTTACCCCTCCGCCCAATTTTGCGGGCGAGCTCACAAAATCCCCGTACCGACCGGGAGAAGAGGTCCACCTCTGTCACCTGTCAGCCCACACGACAGTCTGGGCCATTTCCACTTCTCCATCCTTTTCCGCTCCTCTCTTTCCCACAGCCACACCCACACCTGAAGTACCAACACGCCCCCAACACTGCCTAGTCGTGCTAGCAAGGACTTGTGTGCTGTTTCTGTAGTCATCAAGCCCGATAGCCTGAGAGGTGAGTGGATGGCTGTCTTTCCTCCTGAATCCAAACCTTCCCCAATCTCTTTCCGCAAGTAGTTACTACTGCAACCACCACGACGTCAAAGCCCCCTGTCTTCTCTTGATATCCTCTCAGTTCTCTTTCTTCATCGTCACCGTTTCTGGTTGCCACCACAGGAACAGCCATCACTTTTTCGCATCCTCTAACGCTCCCTATCTCCCAGGGAACCACAACATAACCAACCAGATACCCCATATCATCCACCATGGCTGAGATCCGTCGCAAGCTGGTCATCGTTGGCGACGGCGCCTGCGGTAAGACCTGCTTGTTGATGTAAGTACCTTACAACACTGCTGCCTCAGCCATCTGCCACCGTCAGACTGGTATTGGATGACATTAGACCACAGTTTTGATGGTACTTGTGTCTGGTCCTACCATGATGGTCTTGGTTGTTCTGTTGTTGTTATTGTTGTCATCATGGTTGCTGATCAATCTTCAGCGTCTTCTCCAAGGGCACCTTCCCCGAGGTAAGATAACACCGGCCCCCTAGACATAGCCCGACGTCTTGCCCATGCAGCCGCGATTTTCAATCAAGAGCGTCATGCACTCTTGCCGATGCGACACTGCACCGAGCTCAGCACCCGACACTTTTCCATGGTCCAGTGCAAGTCTCGACCGGCCATAGCCAGCCTCGTTCAGCATGGAATGACAAGGGCTGATGCCGAGCTCCTCGATATCCCAGCAAGACTATGCCGGAGAGGAAACACACGTGCAAATATCAAATCATTACCGGCGGCCATATATCATTGTCAGAGCACGCCATATTTCGAGAGTTGTATCTAACCACGCATACGGCAGGTCTATGTCCCCACTGTGTTCGAGAACTATGTCGCCGATGTCGAGGTCGATGGCAAGCACGTCGAGCTAGCCCTTTGGGATACGGCTGGCCAGGAAGATTACGATCGTCTCCGCCCTCTGTCGTACCCCGACTCTCATGTCATTCTCATCTGCTTCGCCATTGATTCGCCCGACTCTCTGGATAACGTTCAAGAGAAGGTATGTTCGCCAGCTGTTGATGCTTGACACGTTGCTTAGCCGCGAGCTTCTCTCGCCCCCCAATCTTTTGTTCTTGATAGCTGACGTGTAATCATCCAATAGTGGATCTCCGAGGTCCTTCATTTCTGCCAGGGTCTGCCTATCATCCTCGTCGGCTGCAAGAAGGATCTGCGCTACGACCAAAAGACCATCGAAGAGCTCCGCAAGACTTCTCAGAAGCCTGTCTCCCCCGAGGAGGTATGTTCCCCGACTTATCAGACCTACTGATCTGTTCGTAAGCTGCGGCCATGCTGACAATAATTTACTTGTAGGGTGAGGAGGTCCGCAAGAAGATCGGTGCCCTCAAGTACCTCGAGTGCTCCGCCAAGACCAACGAGGGTGTTCGCGAGGTCTTCGAGCACGCTACTCGCGCTGCCCTGCTGAACCGTCGCGGTGGCCGGAGTGGCCGTGACAAGAAGAGCAAGTGCTTGGTCCTCTAAGCTGGCTTGGATTTTTTTGCACTAGCCTGCGTCTATCTCGACGACGTCTTGTCTGATGATGGCGATGTTGGCGACGATGGGCGTGGGACACGGAAAACGGACCAAGCCGAACTTGCGCACGATACCCGACTACGCTTACACGACCAACCCGTCACCTCGAAGTCTCGAGAACTTGTAATAGCACCTCGACGCCATCGTCACCCAAACCATGGCGAGAGCTTTTTCTTCCTTTGGTCTTGGTCTGTTTTCCAGAAGTCGGTCTTTTTTTCGGTTCTTCGCAATCAGAGAGGGAAGGGGAAGAGATACTGAGGGTCTGTGACGGAAACTGAATCTCGGACTGGACGCGTGGAAACTTCTTTGCAATCACTACGCTGCGATCCCCGCCATCAAATGGGGGTTATGGAAAGGGGGGAGGGGAACAGTAGTGAACGCAAACTCGTGAACATCGGCCTGCATGGTTTGTTTTCTAGCTGGAGTTTGAATGCTATTGTCTTTGCGGTTTTGTTTTTCGCCGGCTGCTCTCACGTCTTCAAATACACGTCTTTTCCCGAAGTGCCTCGAGTTGTCTGACATGTGACCACAGCTCATCTGGTCTGTCCTAGCTTTACCAACTTGTGTTTGATATCTGTCGGTTCCTGTCACATGAATGGACGGTAACTAAACTGGCTGGATCAAGACTTCATGTTGTTAAAACTATCAGGATTTCCTTTCTGTGGATGGCCTTATTGCAGCACCAGGCAAGAGCCTGTTCATGCTTCGTGCTTATCTTTCATAGGACGCTGCCCCATCCGCTCCAAGATATCCCTTCCAAATCAATAGCCTCGCTCCGTTCAAGTGTACTATTTGGGGCATGACTATCACAGCCGATGTCAGTAGTTGCTCCCCCTGGGATGTATTCCATAGCGAGAGGGAATGGGTATAGGCTTACAGCACCGCAAGAGCCGCAGCTCTTGGAAGCACCGTCCGAGGCGGCACCGCAGGATGGGCAAGAAGTTCCATGCATCTTGGAAGCTTTGGGGTGAGCTTGATAGTGGATTAACTTGGAAATCTTGACTGGAAGTGAGATGATCAGGGAGAAAGGGCTTGTTTGCAGAAGAGATCCGTGATCAGAGTTAAGAGGAAGCGGGGTTCACGATCGATTTATTTGATCTCTCGGGAGTATGTTTCCTGATGTTGGTGTGGTGGACTCTTGGGCATCTATGCTGCACTTACCCCCGCTTTACTCTGGTCAGCTGCACGAAAGGTGTGCTGCTGCGGTTACAGCGGGCAAACCTGCAAGCTACCTATGCGGCTAGTGCCTCGCGCCTGCCTTCGTCCCAAGATCACCACATGTGACAGGATTCACACGCTCTACTTAGCCGATCGATAAGCGAACGCAAGGGTTGGGCGGGAAGGGGCATGCTAGAGTTCACATGTTCATAGTCCGGGCGGTGTGTGCGAGTGGGACATATCCAACAGTAGAAGCATCGAAGCGAGTAGTCGGTGAACAGTTCCCATGCTAGTGGAAAGGATATAACTTTGTGATGATGATGCTATATCTAGCTAGCCCTTCGCCTATAACCCTCTGTAACGCCAATAAACCGCATAAGTATGGTAGGGACATATGGATCTCACATGCATTGTTGTACGCTTCCACCTCCTGTTCTCAAATTAGTGTTCACGGACCGACATATGATATAGTAAGATGTCTGATGGGGACATACCTCGTATTATCTTCGCAATGGCCTGCAGCATGGTGATGCCCATGACCGCACAGCCAAACACCACAACACCCATGGCCACGTACGTCTTCCACGACCGTGTCGTCAGTTTGATATAACAAAGCGGTGGCAAGATATATGCCATGGCCGCCGCACTCGTGCTTCCCACCAACTCAAACACGTTCCCCAGATCGCAGGTGAACAGACTCAGCGTCATGGCGCTGACTACCAGGCTCGTGCTGAAGATAAGGTGCAGGTTCATGTTGAACGGCTCACCCGGGAAGTAGTAGTTGAGCATGACCTCGCGACAGACGAAGGCTTCGAGAGGCAGCGTGGTGAGCATGTTGAGGCCGAAGCAGAGCCGCGCCACGTTGACCATGGTGTTGTCGGAGGGGAAGTTATTGAGCACGTTCCCGAGGGTCTTGTCGCCGAAGGTTAGAAAGCCGGCTAAAGCCATGAGCAGACAGGCTATCATCGAGATGCCGGTGGAGTAGTGCGTTACGCGGGCAAAGCGGTCAATTGTTGGTCGCTCGAGCGAGCCGTAGATCAGGAGGGAGTTGTGGTGGCAGACGAAGGCTGGAACTCTCTGTAAGTGACTGTCTGAGATGAGCTTGGGAAGGGCTTTCAAGGATAATATACCAAACGATATGACACCAATGGCCTGGAAAATGCCATCATTAATGACGAGAAGCCTCGTATCAAACGAACCTCGCTGTTCTCTTGGGGTCAAGATCCCCTGAACCACAACCGTAATAACAATGACGCTCATGCTAATCAAGGCCAACGTACTCGCTTTCGCAAGCTACACCCCCATCCCCAGTCAGCTTTCGACACCTCAAACTCAAAGCCAATGAGGGCTACTCACCTTAGCAATATCCCTATACAACGTCAAAGGATAGCTAATCCCCAACGTAAACATAACAATAACCCCCCTCCGATCCGTCAACAACCACAACACCGGCACCTCCCTCAAACGCGGCCAGATCGCGCTCAAGACATGCGGTATGCTATCCCCCACGATGACCCCGAAGGCCACCATGCCGCCAAACGCAAACACCCACTGCGCCAGACTGATGGCGATCAGCCCCGTCCTCCCGAAGCACTTCTCCACCGTGCCCTGGAAGCTGCTCGCCCCGGACAGCTTGCTGTTGACGACGATGAGGCGGATCGTCCAGTCGACCACCACCGTCAGGGCGACGAGGAGGAAGATGCCCGAGAGGAGACCGGCCTGCTTGAAGGCGTAGGGCTGCCCGATGATGCCCGCGCCGATGATGCTGTTGGCCATGTTCATGAAGGCGGAGCGGAGGCCGGAGCGGGGGCGAGCGCGGTCCTCTTCGGCGAGGGAGTGGGCGTCTTCGGTCTCGTTGGCTAGGGTGACGGAGGGGGCTTCGATGCCCGTCAGGAGGGGGACGCGGTGATGATGAGAGCCCCCTCGGGAGGAGGAGGAGGTGAGGGGGTCTTCATCGTCGATGTCGAAGCTATCCCGTGCGTAGTGGTGGTGGTCGTCGTGGGCCGTGCCGTTGGAGGGTTCGGCGCCGACGACGGTGGGTTCGAGGTTGAAGCGGACACGGTTTGGGGTTCGGGGTGTTTTGGGCTGCCCGGGAGGACCTAAACTTGGGGAAGTGCCATTGGATGGCGCGGCGCCGTTGACCCTCCCAGCGGAATGTACTATGAGATCGTCGCCGTTGTCGTCGCTGTTATCATTATGTTCAGCATCGAGGAGACCAATGTCCTCTTCTTGGATCGAATTGCTGTTCTCGTTCGCATTCTCGCTGCCGAGGTGGGCTGTCTTGGCCTTGGCCATGCCACTCAGTGCATCTTGTGCTAGCCTAAAAACCCAAAGTAACAAGGAGGATCACACAATCATGTAGTTGTAACGAACGTATTGAACGATGGACTACCTACCCTTACAAAATAACACGGAATTCAAGATGTAACACGGCCCAATCGGCACCAGGGACGTGCCGCCCCTGTCCGTTCGATTTGAATGGCGGCCGTAAATGGGTCTCAATTGTAGAAGGAGGCCACGTGATTCGGCGTCGTCTGCTCAGCCGACTCTAGCCATCCAGGTGCCCCCTGAAATCAACAAAACAAAAAAAAGATCAGTACATTCCACGTTGTTGTTCAGAACACATCGAGAACATACTGGGCAGGAGACATCCTGGGTGATGACTTCAATAAACGACAGGCAAAAGCCTCACGCCCGCTAATCGGGCAATGTCGAAGCGTGCTTTATGATTACAAACGATAATACATACAATGCAGGAAGAGCCAAACGAAGCGGCCTTCCAACACAATCAGGTTCCTCCTTGCGTGTCTCCTCTCAAAGTAGTAGGCCGCCATCGTCAGAGTATATATCCGCCGCCCTTCGCCTCTCAATGGATATCATATACGTCAGGCAGACTGAACGCCAATGAAACTATGCTGCTCAGCCGTTAAAGTTGAATTATAAACAAGGTAAGAAAACCAGAAAGACGCGTGCGGTCCTTCATGCATAGTGTAAAGTAGGGCCAATATTGATGCCGTACGAATCAGTCTGGTTGCTGGTGTACGACTAGATGCTTTTGAGGACTGGGGGTCCATGCTTTTTTGACAGTAAACAATAAAGAGAAGAGTGTCAGATCAAGACACAATGGCGATGACGGCGACGATGCAGATGATTGCGCTGTACCTGGTTCCGTGCAGTTGATCGCCCGGAGAACTGGCGGTTGCAGTGGGTGTTGCCGAGCTAACGGCTGTTTGTGCTGTTGGCGCGTCCACTGTGGACGATGTCTCGTGACCACTGAGGCCGGGCATTGGCGAGGCAGCGGCGGAACTGCCCGTGACTGGTGCCACGGGAGAGATTGTTGTGAGAGGACTTGACGCGGAGCCTTGGCTGGATGCCGTAGAAGATGGCGTCGCTTCCGTCGAGCTGGTCGTTGCAGGTGTTTTGACCGAGGTTGACTCGGATGCCGGCTTCGCTGCGAAGCCGATCCGGGTCTTGTCAACGTCAAAGACGGCGTACACATTCTTGATGAACGTGTCTCCCAGGAGCCACGCGCCTTCCACAACAGCTTGCCCGTAAAAATTGCTGGTACATGTGTCACCAGAGGGCGGGGACATCCAGTCTGCAGGAGAAATGGTGTACGCGACGCCCGAAAACGACACGCTCAGAACCTTCGTGCTGTCACACGGCACAGTGTAGGTCAACCCACCATCGGCACTCTGCGCGCCCGGAATAAGCTTGTGTAGAGCAGCCACATCTTCGGGTGGTCCAAAGTTGTACGTCGTTCCGGTGTCGATGTACGTCAACCGCCCTGTCACACCTGCTTTCTTTCCGTCATAGGCAAAATCGTCCATGGGTATAGCCCAGTCACCGCCTGCCTTGTCGGAGACGGTGGTATAGCCTAGGTTACCGGTGAACTTGGAAGGATCGACACCACCAAGAGTAACCTCGCCTGTATTCGATCCATCCTTGCTGCGGCTCAGAGACACAGCAAAGGTCGTGGATGCCAACTTCTTGGAGTCCTTCATGACTTTCAAGAAATTGTCCGTTGCTCCATTGCTCATCGACATGCCGAGGATACCGTCGAAAGGGAAGTGGGTGAAGTCGCTGGAGGTCTCATTGGCAACGCCGAATGTCATGGACACATCAAGTCCTCCCACCGCAAACTTATCCTGTGCCAAGTCTCCGGCAACCTTGCCTGTGCCGTAAGATATGGAAAAGGTTTTCGACGTCTGGGTGTAGGTGGTCGAATCCTTCGGTCCAAAGGAATTGTGCATAGCACACGCATCAGTCCCGCAGTTCGACCCCATAACCCACGTTGTCCCAGCTCCTGTGTCTAGCAGCATGAACATCGGCTTGCCAGCCGATCCGATCCCGATTTGCAGGAAATAACAAAAGTCCGTCCCATCTTGATATATGCCCGCACTGTTCGGGTTCGTCGGGGTCGCAGGGGGCACAATCGAGTATTTGTTGTCCCGCTCCGTCAATTCCGAGGGGATCACTCGTGAAGGCCTATACTTGCGAAGAAGTCGGCTTGCTTCCTGAACAGCTCTGGTGGACGGGTCAACGTTTTCCTGGAGACAAATATGTCAGCATGTCAAGCCTGCGAAGTAAGCAATGGAATGCTAGAAACATACGTTACGAGCTCGCTGAGAGAGCTTGTATGTAACAGTGCTCCGTGGCTTCGAATTGCCCGGTAGTGTGCCATCTTCACAGATATGGTTTTCTTCACACTGCCATTGTGGGATGAAAGGGTAGAAGGCGTGTATCGAAGCAACCCAGAGAGTCAATTGTAGCAGGATGACGGTCGCCAACATGTTGCAAGGACAAGGAGCTCAGCCTCCACAGTTCTGCCGCGTTCAACCTGATCGCTGCCGTGCACAGCTCTCTGTAGAAGAGTCCAAAATCCCGTCAATGGTCGTCGTAGGCAGAGTCTGGCCAAGCTAATGGCAGACCGGTTGTCGTGCGAGACGACTGAGAGTACCGGACTCTGGCAGTCGAGTATTAATTATATATTAGGGTGGTTCATTGGTGACCAAGTTTGTCGATAAGCCGAGATTCGAACCTGGTATGCAGGAAGAACAACGGAAATGGTGCGCTAGGAAAGTTGGACTGGAAACCTGAGCATTTGTGAAGCAGGACGTGTTGCTCCTCCAAGTGTGACACTCTGCAAAGCTGTTCCAACCGTAGGTCACTCCACCGGTGCCGAACAGTATGTGGAACTGGCGTAGAAACGAAACACAAGGAATCCTTTCAGAAGACCCCCCAAGACGTAATGGAGGCAAAAGAAGTATGAAGACCGTATAGAAAGAGGGACGGTCGGGAACTAAAGACAGAGGTTACCGCGACCAACAACGGTAAAGGAACCTGGAAGTGGATGTGGTGGATGAATGTATGATGTGGAACTGGAAGGTTGACCCCGGGACACCCTCATGAGACCCCACTGCGAATATGAGAATTGCGGAGCGAACATGAGCTAAACTGAAATGGGCTTGATGGTTACCTGCCCCTGGCCACTGCTGTCTTTAGTGTCTTATTAGGCTTGCCTCAGTGCAACGGTAATCTCGACCACTTTCCTCAAACCATCGCCAAACTACGGCCAATGACTGAAAGACCAGCGCTGCAAGACATATCAACTCATAGTCAGCTATCTTAGGTACAGGTAGGTAGCGGACTACGACTGCCGGTAGTGTTCTCCTTGGGACATGTTTTCAACACGGCATCAGACGCGATGAGATAGGGATATGCTATGCGTAACTACGATCGAGCCTTGAAGGTGATCCCATCGAACCGGAACTTTTATTTCTGCAAATGCCTGTTCGCCAAGCCATGTCTTGTTCAGAGGGAGGGACCCTTGTCATGCAGAGCTGCTTGGTCCGGGCCGTTTTCAATTGGATGGCTCCTAACGCGCGTGAGCAAGTAGAGGTTTTTGTATGCTCCGGTCACAAAATCGTTATTTTGTTCTGCTATACAATATAAGCCCTATCTTGCTCCTTCCATGGTGCACCGCAGTATGCGTAAACCCACACTTCCAGTTTTGCCCGTAAAGATTGTCCATTGACCGCATTCACTTTTCAGACTTTTGACCTCAATCTCCTGCATCTAGCAGGCGTTGCTTGGCAAAAGCAGGGGTTTCCAGATACGACCTGCGGGACATGCTTCACCAATCATGGCACGAGAATCGAGCATGGGCGTGTTGATGCCCTTACCTCGTCTCCACCGTGCCACAACATCAACGAACATCAATGTCGTTCATTAAGTTCTGTTCATGTTGATCAAAAGAGTTCTGAAACACCTCATCATTCATGACGATCTTGCCCAACTTTGCCCATGTTTTTGTCTTGAATGCTCTCTGCTTAAGATGTAGTCTAGAAGCAGCGGCAGACACGTTTGGTGTTCGAAACAGTACGTTACAATGGGCTGTGCGGCGTTGGTGACATTGAACGTAACGTACTCCGCAAGTACTCTCGGTCAAATACCGTAGCTGTCGGCTGGCCCTGACTTCGTGGTTCAGGAGGGGCGTAACGCGTTCACCGTGAGTAAGGTCATGACCAGATGTATCAAGTGACACCAAGTCCGGCTATCAAGGATCATAGCAGTCCTTGAATGACAGCCGTCGGAGAAACGAACCTAGTCTAGTCTAGGTGAAGAGTGGGAGCTCAATCAATTAAATGGTTGTAGGGTAAGCTTCCCGACCACAGCCAGCCTCGATAGCCAGGACTCGGTCAGTGCTCCCATTCCCCATAGGCAAGGCTCTGACCAGGCGATACCAAGGACGCTGGCTCGAAACTGTCTGACCAAGTTGGGCATTGTCATCAGACTGAGTCCGACAACCTCTTCTTGCACGGATGGTCAGAGTGATTCTGTTTGTGGTTGGACCCAGAGCAGCCAAGATTATGTGAGGCCCCCGGTACTGGAGAACCGGCAGTCACTTGAGCCTCACAAACCCCTCACGCTGCCAGCTACGCATGCAAGTTCAGAAGTTTGCTAGAGTTTTGCAGGTGACCATGCTGTTCCAACTTCCGGGGTCCTAAAATGCCATGGGCCTTGAAAGGTCACACTTCTACACACAAGCCTGATGCAGTTTAGCTAACAGTGGTATGGCTAGCAGGTAGCCATAAGTCAAACATGTTACCTTGACGTGTAAGAGCTACAAATGGTATGGGAGGCATAATGTCAAGCTCGCCCATAGCCATATATGGGAGGAGAGACAAAAATAGTGTGTGGCCCCGGGACTGAAGCTATGAGAAAGTGTACTCTCTTGGCTAGTCTGACAATGAGGGCCGCTTGTTGTCAGGGAAGAATGAGTACCAAAGTGACTTCCTGACCTTGATGAGTACCTACCATCACGTATCCGATCCTCAGAAATCATCTCCAGGCAATCGGACTGTACCTGGTTTTTCACCACAACACAGCACACACCACACCACATCCAGCTGTAGACATTCTTTGATGGTGGATAAATGATGCTTACCTCTGCCCCCAGCCTTCAGCAACCAGTGGCTCTTACTGAATCAGCATCGGCTTCCACGGGTAGCTCCTGCAACAAAACTCCCTGCACCAGTGCCTTAGGCCACTTCAGGCAGGCAGCACAATTGTTCCTTGCCCAAGGTTGCAAAGTGGTTCATCTGGAGGACCTAAAATCTGAGTGCAACTGGGGCATCGAAACAAAGCACTTCTACTTACACGTAAGGCATCTTCAATATCTTATAGAAGACCGCCGTGGAACATCAGAGACCAACAGCTTGATGAGCTATCCTGAGTTCCCTGGACTATCCATCTCTTTATACCCGAGGTATTCATCTCGAAAGGCTCAACAAGCGCCCTTCAAGTTCGGCAACGACCTGCTTCCCAGGCTTTGCCGGTTGCCTTACTAGCGGCTTCAAAGAGCAATCATCTGATCCACGGAGCCTCGAGACTCGAAGCACTGACAACCTGCATGCTCCTTCCCCAGGGCACTCACCAGCTCTTTCCCTTCATACCTCAGGCATCCCGCAACCCAACCAGACTAGGGCCCACATCCCAACGTTTCGCAACGCTCGAAACTTCCACCGCTCTTCTTCATCCAGTTCTTGAGACGGACCTCGTCTTTCCCCGTTGCCTCCCCAATCGACTTCCTACTCGAAACACCAATATCAACATATTTCGAGTTACTGGCACATAACCACACCGGCTTATCACAATGCCTCCTGCCCTGGGCTCCCAGTGGGCATCGCGGTATGATCTTTTTCGATCTAAACGTTCTGAGGAATGTAAGCGTTGCTAATCAGGTTAATGTTCTCAGCCAGAACCCTGCCGTCCCCGCGAAGTAGGTACTCACATGTTGTTGCTTCGCTCACAAGCGACCAATTAGCTGACGCATACAGGATTCGTTGCGACATCGGCAAAGAGTGGAAGAATAGCAGCGAGTTCTCCAAGAACAAGCTGGTCGACTACGCCAACCGTGCTCGGCTCGGTGGTTACGTTACCCCAGCCAACTCTGGCATTTCTTGCCGTGTCCACACAGGAGAGCCGGGGCTCAAGCGTCAGTGTATGGGCCCATGCGGCAAGATTCTGCCCTTGTCACTCTTCAGCAAGAACACTAGGGTCCGAGGTATCAACGTAGGTTTCCATGTCTCACACTTTGCGCGCCCAAGGGAGCATATACTAATTGGTGCCAGTGGTGCAACGAGTGCACAGAATGGCAGCTCGCCAACGAGCCTGGCTGGTCTCCCTATCCAACCCCGGACTCCCGTACTACTGAAGAGGACCGCCTTCCCAACAACAGCAGCACGATCAGCAAGCAGGCCATGTCTACCACGAGCACCACGGGCAACATCATGTGGCCCATCCGAGTGGAAGATGACGAGGAAGACGAGGATTCCGAAGACGATGATGCCACCGTAAGTGCTAAACATCTCCTGGAGGAACAACGGCGGTCACACTAACTGCCCGGCCCTAGTCGGTCACTGGCACGGAGACAGTCACGACCACCACTCGTCACGCTCTTTCTGTCGTGAGCGGACTCGGAGGTACGAGCGAGTATGACGGATCTCAGATCACCGCGGCTATGGACGGACTTGATCTCGGCTCGGACGCCACCGAACGCAACTATGGAGGACCTGCCATGTTCGGCGGAGCAACCGGTTCTAGTGCTGCACCCACCGACACGGCTTCAGTCTCGTCTCGTCAGACCCCCCTTGATGGTCCCTTGATGCAAGTGTTCAACGCCTGGGATCCTAGCGGCAACTATCACCGCGTTGCCAAGGCACCTACGGTTGTTTCGGAGGCGCGTACGACAACTACAACCACCACTGCCACCAGCACCTCCACCACGAGGGAGAACGGATGGGCCAAGCCGGTAAGCTCCGCACTCTATGCTTTCCAGCCCTGTTAACATGTACTGATGCATCGCATTTCCTGTAGGCTTCACGAAAGTGCCCTGCCGAACCGCCTTCTTATCTCAAAGCACGACAGGCTGCAACTTCGGACGGCCTGGAAACCTCTGCGGACCCCAGACATTCGATGTACTACCAACCCTCTCGCAGTGATGATGGCGAGTCAGACGATGACATTTAGCTATCCGCAGCCTACCTTCAGCATCACAACGGTTTGCATGTGAATGGTCTTTGCGGACTCTCGGGCATCGCACACTCTTCGCTCTTTGCACTTTTCTTTTATTTGTCCTGCGCTGCTTTCGTATCTCGAGTTGTGCACATGCTGGGGCTCTGGTGGATATGAGGAGATCTCGATGCCTTGCTGAACTGATATTTGTAGAACTCTACGAGCTGGTAGTTATCAGATCGGTAGGTAGACATCTGCCGGGTCTGGTGATAGCATGGATAAATCACAAGTTCGTCATGCCACATTTTCCTTGACAAGAACTGCAAAAACGAAACTGTGCCTGCTTCACGATGATAGCTACGTGATATGGCGGTGGATGGGGTTGCTCACATGGTAAAGCTGGCTCACCTGAGGTAAGACGTACAACATTTGCCCGACATGGTAAGCCTCGTTATGCAGTACCAGTACGATCACACGGCGTAACGTGTGTAAAATATACGCTTATGGCGGTTGCGACTTGTAGAGAGGAACGAGCGGGTGTAGACATGTATATTGTGGCACCTTGGGAGCTACGCCTTGCATCCGACCTTGCCCGGCTCGTACTTGTGCACCTCCCAAGCGTTTGCGCCGGTTACACGCATGATACGGAAAGAGAGCTCGTCCTCTTGGGGTCATGAGAGGGGCACAGGTGTTGTCTGATCAAAATACGACATAAATATATCAGTCAGTCGGTCCTGATAGTGGCTGATCTGTGAACTGTTTGCTCGGAAATATTCTATACATCAGTCGGGTCCTAATTTCATAACACTCAATATAGGCTGTAACCGACAGCTCTAGTAACGAATAGACTGACACTATCCAGTTCTTTGGCATGATGAGCCATCAAGGGAGCCCGGAGAATTGTGTACAAACTACACCTTCGCTGGACGTGACGACGAAACTAGGCAAAAAAGAGGAATCACCCTCCCTTCAGTACGTCTCACCCACTGTTGAGACCATTGACGAAGACGCGGAAGACAACGACCATGACGAAGAGGACACTGTTTTTGAGTCCGACTTGGAAGGTGAGGATGGTCAAGCGCAGTACAACAGGAGTGTGAAGGACACTGTCGTGCTTCAGTCAGGCAGCAAAGTTGGCAAGACTGACATGAGTGATGTGCCTGTGGAGTTGTTTGACCAGATCAAAAGGTTGATACAGCAGGAGTGTAGGTGTATCTTCTTTCCTCATACGACGTGAAATCTGACAAATGATGGCAAAATAGTTGGCTTGATGAGAGACTCTGGTGCCGTTAGACAGGCATCCAACGGAGATCACGATACCTTCTCTCGGCACGGTCATGAAACGAGATCGACTACCCTTCTGGACTGCAAAGTAGGTTCCTGTCAGCAAGCAGTCATTCTCAGAGACTCACCTCAAGACCTCCCCATCTCTCCAAGGCAGCTATACACGGCGCCATCTACAGAGTCCAAGGGCTCGTGTAACTTCGAAGTTTCACATCGACAGGCGTCAAACGGTCTCAACAGACAACCCGTGGTTCGATTCGCCGATGGTGCTGGAATGAGTCCCGTTGACGACAAATGGGGCATACTCGTCGACGGCAAAGGGCTGCCAACAAGCAGGCTCAGTCAGGTACTTCAAGGTCTCGCCAAGTACATGGTGAGTTGAATACACCTTCCTCAGAGCATGAAAAAACTGTTGATTGATGTTGCTTGGCCAGATTGAGGAGTTCATGCCGCAGAAGAGTATTGCCATCCCGCCAGAGAAGATGGCCGGCTACTACTCCCTATATAAGCTAGAGAGTGAAACATATTCGTGGACTTGTATGTGTCGATCTGCAAAATGCTTTAAGTAAAAAGCTAACAAGTGTATCAAGCCATCTTCAAGTGCCGTTCCAGGGGATGGGAAACCGGACTGGAGGACATGTACCAGGACCTGGGTTGCGAGTATCACTTGATACAGAAAGACAGCCGGTCCCGGGCCAGTGTTCCAGCCTTGACCATGGCTGGCTTCAGCAGATGGGTGACGACCAACATCTTAGCATACCCCGACACTGAAGCCAAGCGACTTGACCATGTCTTCTCCGAACTACCAATCAGTGCAGATAATGCAGTATCTGGATTGCTCCCAAAGAGGCTGCCAAGGCATCTCCTTCCCGATAGGCACGACAGCAAGAAGAGACGCTTGTTGGATGATGTAGTTAAAGAGTTCATCCATGACTTCTTGCCTCTGCCGTCCTCGTCCAGGAGATACTCGACGTCACATCATCGGCCCATCCCGCCATCGCTCGACAAGGGACACTCCATTTCTGGCACTCATAGCTCCAACCAGAGAGAGAAGAGGCGCCCCTTGGCTAGGACGGAGTCAAGTCCCGCGCCCCGGACAAACACATTCAACGACATGAGTGAGCGGAACCACAGCTCTGCTAATCCGAGCAGGAACAGTCAAGAAGTCCATCGCGATAGCCACAGCAGGGCACATCGGGACTCACTATCCACACTCCCACCCCGTGGGCGTCTAGAAAGAGCAAACTCCGACTACGCAGCACCACAACAACAAGGGCCGGCAGCTACACAAACGCAGACATATCACTCGAACAATGACCACCATGCAACGGCCCCCAAGACTTCAACATCAACCCCAGTGGGCAGCCGACCTTCGCTTGATTCAAGGAGACTTAGCTTCCCCGTTCGCTCACCATCATACCGGGCCTCATCATCAACATCACCAACAAGAGACGACGGACAGGACAGGGAGGGAGCGGGATATCATCCATATGCACACCGACCCGTAGCAGGTGACTATACGCCCAGAACGTTCCCAACGCTTGGTGATGTTCTATCTTCGGAGAGATCTGGTGTGGCCGGGAGAAGTGAGGTTGATGTTGGCGGTGGAGATCCGGGCCCGACCTGGGACCAGTACTTGACCGATCGTCAGGGGTCGAGTGCGAGGAGAGACGTGCTCGACAGATCTACCAGGGCTTCTGTATAGTTCCCCGCCCCCTTGATGGTTCGGGTTGTCTCACTCGTCGTTAGTATTGGCCGGCCTCGCGCGTGAAGAGTTCTTGACTTCCAATGTCATGATGTTTCGAGAGCTACTGCATCACTGTTACCACTTGCGTTTTCCTGTTTCTCTTCCTGTTTTGATGTATGAAAAATGATGCTATACGTCTTCACGTGAACTACTACCATCAATCATGAGTCAAGACAGAGTAGTTAGTGCGTATTTTAGCCCCTTATATTTCCGTCTTGGGGAGTGCTTATTCCACAGCCAAGTCAAGTCGTCGGACCTTTCCCTTGCTTATTGTTGGTCAAGCAGTCATTAGTCTTTGAGCCTCCAGAGGGTCTGTCGTGAAATGATGTCATTCGCGGGTTCGGCACCCTCGCCGGACCAATCACATAGTTCAAAAGTGGCTAACTTGGTTCTTTGTTTCGGGCCAATGGTGGGGTCAGGATGAGGCTCATAACGGGCCCAACGTGGTGCGGGAACAACGTCACCGTGAGATTCTGTCCATCCAAAAGGCGTAACCTCTCATGTCGATCGGTTACAGGACCGTACAGATTGCTATGGAGTTTGTGCCCTTCCGATCGCAATACCACCGGAGACGAGTCAGTCATGTCAGCTGCCACACCGGCAACCAGCGGTATGACGTTGAAGGATTCCCGAAATGCAGTACGATAGCCCGTCATGCCGTGTCAAACTCTATCTTGGCCCAAGTTACGAGATCCACACGAGGCCGAGTTCCTTGTGCAGTCGGGTTGAATGAATCCTTTCCAAGTCCACGAGACTTGTCCGACCCCACAATCACCCCGGATGAGACCCTGAACCATCCCACACACCACTTGGCCAAACAGAGCTGCAATGATGCCTCTTGGGTATGTGGTCAGCTACATGCGTACGATCGCAGAAGTTGGGATGATGTACAAAAGGACCACATTTCCCTCTGGTTGTGCGGGGAAATCTCTCCTGTGTTCATCCCCGATTCCTCCTCGTCAGACAGATTCAACAATCGGATCTCTCAAGTTCTGAATTATATTCTCAATCCCCTACCCGTGCCCACGAATGAGAGGAATCCAAGGGTTTATTGGAGGAAGGATACATCTTGACAGCAACCATGTCGGAACCAACCAAGTACTCGGAGAAGAAGGAGCGAAATGAGCTCTATAGGGACAGTACGTCGGACTCCCAGACCATGGTCGAACATGCCGACCGTGCGTCTCCATCAAGACCGCATCATGGAGAGATGGACGAGGCAGCCAGGAAGCAGCATGAAGCTTCACAGAGGCTTGCGCATCCGTTCGCTGGTGTCAGCCCTCAAGAGTTGGCTGCCAAGGGAGAAGCGTACGCCAGGAAGGCTGGTTTGACCAGCGAGGAGGACCTGCGGGCTTTCCGCCTCGGAGCCATGATCGCCGGAGACGACAACAAATACGACACCATTTCCGAGCTCACTGACCGTGAGCGGGAGGTTCTGGACCGGGAGACCACGCACAAGTGGTCTAACCCGGGGATGCTGTACTGGGTGGTTGTCGGTCAGTACACTTTTCTAAAGCTAACAATTAGCCCCGAGTCAACTAACACCATTACAGTGTGCTCGCTATGCGCGGCTGTTCAGGGTATGGATGAGGTATGTGACCCAACTACAGCTGGAGGTCAATTCTGAATCCAGGCGCTAACATGCACATTTAGACCGTCATCAACGGCGCTCAGTCCTTCTTCAAACATGAGTTCGGAATCGGCACCAAGAGCAGTCGTGATTCCTGGCTTCTGGGTCTCACCAACTCGGCACCCTACCTTTGCTGTGCTTTCATCGGTTGCTGGATCACTGATCCCATGAACAAACGCTTCGGTCGCCGTGGTACCGTCTTCATCTCCTGCCTGATCTCGGCCGCCGCCTGTTTCTGGCAGGCATTCACCAACACATGGTGGCACATGTTCATTGCTCGCTTCTTCCTCGGCTTGGGCATTGGCCCGAAGTCAGCTACCTCACCAATCTATGCTGCCGAGTGTGCGCCCCCGAGGCTTCGTGGCGCACTTGTCATGCAATGGCAAATCTGGACTGCTTTTGGAATCATGCTCGGTTACGTGGCTGATTTGGCCTTCTACTTTGTCCCGGCCCACGGCATCAAACAAGGCCTTAACTGGAGGCTCATGATGGGTTCTGCGATGATTCCCGCCGTCATTGTCTGCTTCCTCATCTTCCACAGCCCGGAGTCGCCTCGCTGGTACCTTACCAAGGACCGTCACAGTGAAGCCTACGACTCGCTGTGCAGACTGCGCTACGAGAAAGTACAGGCTGCTCGCGACCTGTTCTATATGCAGACACTCCTTGAGGTGGAGAGAGAGACCATGTCTGTGGGCAGGGCCAGCAAGCTCAAGGAGTTCTTCACCATCCGCCGCAACAGGAACGCCATGGTTGCTTCGGAGATCGTCATGTTCATGCAACAATTCTGCGGAGTCAACGTGAGTCCTCCCTCCTGTATCTCTTTCCCCTCAAACACCCAACTAATAGCCGCCTAGGTCATCGCATACTATTCATCTGAGATCTTCCTGGATGCTGGTTTCCCCGAGGTATCTGCTCTGGCGGCCTCGCTAGGTTGGGGTGTCATCAACTGGCTCTTTGCTCTTCCAGGTTTCTACACCATCGACACCTTTGGTCGCCGGAACCTTCTCTTGACCACATTCCCTCTCATGGCTCTTTCCATGCTCTTCACCGGCTTCAGCTTCTGGATTCCCACCGAGTCTACAGCGCACATTGCCTGCATCGCCTTGGGAACCTACCTCTTTGGCATCGTCTATTCTCCTGGCGAGGGCCCCGTTCCTTTCACCTATTCGGCCGAAGCATACCCGCTGTACATCCGCCCCATCGGCATGTCTTTGGCAACGGCCACCACTTGGTTCTTCAACTTTGTCCTGTCCATCACCTGGCCTTCCTTGCTTAACGCCTTCAAGCCACAGGGTGCCTTTGGCTGGTACGCGGCCTGGAACGTTGTCGGCTTCTTCGCCATTCTGTTCTTCGTTCCTGAGACCAAGGAGCGTACGCTGGAGGAGCTCGACGCCGTATTCAGCGTACCCCTGCGGACCCATGCTCGGTACGGTCTGAGCCAGATCCCGTACTTCTTCAACCGCTGGGTGTTGTTCAACAAGAACGCTGTCAAGCCCAAGGTCCCTATTCAGGAGGTGGAGTATGATGACAGGGCATTTTCGAGGGAACCGGAACACAACCCTGAGAAGAGGGTGTAGAGTCTGTGGGTCATGGCAGAAGTCTGGTTACTTTGACCACGAACAAATCGCATAAAACATGGAGAGAAAAAAGGCGTTGCTTTACTGGAGTTTACCTGATATCGGTCCGGATCGACTTGTTTTTACCTTTTCGGAAACATGATGTACGATACATAGATACCCCCGTCGTTACTGGCATTGTGCGCTTCGCGCTGGTTATGCATGGATATTTGGGTTGGGACTTGAACAATGGTTGGGTTTCTTATATTCCACCCTGGAAAGAATTTACCAAAAGCCTTATGAGAATGAAATCACATTGAATACCTACCGCCTTCTACTCATGGCACCTGACTGTTAAGTCCCACGTTGTGGGCGGTAGAATGACTTCACGTTCTGTATTGTAGTTCGACTCTTGTTCGAGATGGCGATCGCCGACTGACTGGGCGTTCAGGATGGCCCAGCTATGTCTCGATGGCCCTCATTGGGCCAGTTCTATAGCTACGTTGGTGAGATCGCCGCTGATCAAACATCTCAGCGGCGAACTTCTCGAAGACTTCCTCTGAGAATAGGTCACAGACGCCTAGACAACGGCCGACCTCTCGAAACGCTCAGCATAACTTTTAAATTCATGCCGAGATACTTGGCTTGGCGGCAGGGGCTGATTCGCCGTTCCAGAGATTCAACTGAACACCAGTCAACCTAAGGCAGGTTGGCTGTTCGTGGCCGCCGTCATCTGGCATGTCTTATCTTAGCTCGAATCCCAGGTGTATCTACTGGAGAAGGAAGCTCGCCCGAGCCTTCGGCTGCATGTTCCAGGCTGCAGGACCATTGCTACTTCCATCTGCAAATAGGATCGGTCCAGCCTTGCCCATCCTCTTCCTGATTTATATTCGCGGCTCTGCTCAGCACGTACATTAATCCCTTCAAGTTCATCTCAGGGCACACCTCATGCCTAGTTAGCCTTGTTGCTCCTGGACTAACCAGTCATCTTGCATCATGTCATCACCAATCCTCATGCGGAGCCTGAGCTCTGTAGCTAGGGAGCGTCAAGCGTTACTTCGCAAGATTTACGCACCATTTGCTAGACTCGACGACAAATCACCGGAGTACATGGTGTTGGCCCGGTCGGGGAAAGTGTGGGAGGATTTCTTCAGACCTGCGGACAGTGAGAAGCAGGGATACATGAGAATGCAAAGAGTAAGCACCTCCTTCAGCCTAACATGCTTCGGGGGTCTGGATGTGCGCACCCACCCTGGTTTGCCGGTAGTTTGGCAATGGCCGCACCTCGAACAACCCGTCTTGTTAGCAGATGAGGGCATGGATCTCTCTATGCAACTATTCAGGGGTTATGATGCACTTGTGCGGCGTTGTTCAAGTTCTAACTGTGGTATCTCCAGGAATGCAGCAAGACCTTGCAATGTATCGATGATATCCGGCAGTCCATGAAACGGCCGGCCAGTCTGCTGTCAAAGCAACTTGTTCCAGAGTATGCACTACAATCAGTCCAAATGGAAGACAACCGCCTCGGCGTCCAAGACAGCTACGAGATCCACGACTTTCTCACCAAAAACTTCTTCCGTTCTGTTGATCTGGCTTCTCTTTCACTGCGCGATCTCGCTGGACACAGTCTTCCTGAGGTTACAGGACTCAGTCCTACGGCAGACAAATCCCAGGTCAACGAGCTTCGAAATCATATCGTGGCATCTCAGTGGATTGCTGAAACCGCAACACAACACCCGGGGACGGCCGGACTAGACGAAACCGACGTCAAGCATCTCTCGGCTCTAACCATGAAAGACCTGGGACGAGGCGACTATTTCCCGTACGGCTGGGGAGAGAAGGTCTGACTAGGTGACTACCGCAATATCCCCATTGGCGTCAAAAGCAATCCCCTCGCCGTCTTCCCTTACCATCTCGAGGTTCCGGCATGTATGCAACGCTTCTTCGAATGGCGACGCAAAGCACATCAAGAAAAGAAGCTTCATCCTCTTATTTTGGCATGCCAGTCTACGGTGTACTTCCTGCGCATTCACCCTTTCCCCGACGGCAACGGAAGGGTTTCGCGGATGATGATGCACGATTATCTGGTCCGCCAGGGTTATATGCCGGTGGTCATACAAGACTTGGAGCGTCAAGACTATCTGGAAATGATTCGAGAAGCAGCAGACGGCAAGCCGGACGAGTTCGTGAGTCAGATTCTCAATACTCAGCTCGACCAGCTAAGGACCTTCAGTTGGCGAGATCACTGAGCATAGGGAGAGCCATTAGCGGGCGGGTTTGAGAATAAGACATACCAGTTTTCAAAGGCTGTCATCTATAGTCTTAGTTTAAAGGTCAGCAACTCAAGTGCTAGGGCCCGCCCATCAACATGCAATGCTACCAACGCCGGGCTAATGCTTCAGTATTCAGACAAGGGGTATCACAGCAGAACATCACTTTCCAAGTCAAACAAGAGCGCTCCTCCTCACCCTGTTTTGCACTCATCTCAACAGTCCAGCCCTCTCAATCAACATACTCGGACTAGGCGACCCCAAGCCCACTGACGATCCGTCCCCGTCACCCCTTCGCTCCCTCCTCTTCGCAGCCATCTTCGTTTTCAGCTTCGAATAGTCCGCCTTCCAGTTCTCAATACTCTGCAACAGATCCCTATCCGCATCATCGGGGACCAGCACCTCCACCGCACGTAGCTGGAGACGGAGGTGCTCCAGATCCGATTTGTTGGCGGCTACTTCCTCCTCCAGGGAGAGGACTAGGTCGTCGAGCTCCATGATTCTTCGAGCCGCACCTTCTGCTCGATCGATGAGCATTGCGTGGAGATGCTGGAAAGGTTGTTAGCTGAAAAGCGCAAGGAAAAGGAATAAGAAGGGGGAAGGGGTCTTGCATCTGACTCTTGTTTTCGGTCCTGCAGGTCTTGCAGGACGTGGTTTAGTTCGTCGCAAAGTTTCTGAGCGGCGAACAGGACTTCTTCTGCGATGTTGGAGGAGGTTTCTACCTCGTCGTTATCGGACTGAGCCTGGGGTAAAAGCTGGTGATCTAAGCTGGAATCATTGTCCGATTCACGCCTGGCAAGCTCTTTAGGGCCATCAATATCTTGGTCTTCGTCATTTGTGGTAGGATCCTTGTTCCCACTGTCTCGCGGCTCTTCGACGAACGATTCCTTTTGCGCCGTAACCGGGCCAGATAACTCAATGGACCTTTGCGACGGCGGTTGAGTAGGAGTGGCTGGTAGACTCCAGTGATTAAATCTGCTGTCCAATCCATTTGTGAGGCTGTCCCTACGCAATACAGGCAACGGACTCGCCAATCGCATGAGGGAAGGCTGCTGCCGCACACTCCATGGCCTGGCTGGTTTGCTATGATCGCTAGCCAGCACTTTTTCCATCTCATCCACCTTGGCGTGTAAGCTGCTGACGTTATCTCCTTTGATACTGCCGCCCACAGCGAGCCGATGCAGTAGATCATTCAGCCTGTCCATAAGAACTTCCTTGCTATCATCCGCGAAATCAGCGTCTTCAGATGACGATTCTTGCTGATCGGAAGCTTCTTCATTTGGCCTGACTGGATCGCTCAATTCATCATCCGCATCCGCATTGGCTATCTGTAAAGCGCTAGATGTAGATGCTGTAAACTGCCTTCTCAGCGGCGACAGAGGTGAGTGCCCAATACCGAGACTATACAGACTCATGTTCAGCGTAGAAGGCGAAATTGGCGAGGAGAAAGAAGATGCGGCATCGTTATTACGATGCGCTGGCGCTGTTCGAGGACGGCCATCATGAATGTCGGTAACAAGCGGTTTGGCTCTGTTGGACGATGACGATGATGATGAAGCCGGCGAGGAGAAGGTAGGAGTTCCCAGGTCACTGTTATGCTCCAGAGGCATATTGGGAGGAAACCGCCAATCGCACTGGTGGTACCTCTACAGTAAGTTCAGCGCATCGGAAAAGCCCCTTTTTGTTTACTTCCACTAGGCTCAAACACTGAACTCTTGGCGGAGCCCATAGGACTGTGAATGGCCTCATTTCAAGCTCAAGGTGGCTTGACGGATGTGAAACGTGTGGCTCAACAGGGACATGCAAGCTTTCAAGGCGACGGGAACCTAGGTCTAGATGTAGCACGTGAACACGAGACTAGCGGTCACTGCGTAGGGACACCTGAGACTACGCAGTAACCGCTCCATGCGACGCTTTGCCCCGGCCACTTCCGATCAACCGAGTGAGGTCCAGGTCACATGCCGAATGCGCGACTCGACCTTCAATCTGCACGCTGACAAACAGCAATAACCGGGTATGTAGTCAAGTTCCTCACTATGTCTAGTAAGAGAGAGGCTTATAGTACACCAGTGCACTTCTTCGAACAGGCGCCTGGCAGTCTAGAAACTGTATATGATCATTCTACCTTGTCATGCATATTTTAGTACAAATACATATTTCCTTCATGTGTGCTGGCTTACCGTTTCCAGTCGTCATTTTTGCGGAGAAGCTGACTTGGGCTACGGATGTGGGGTAGTGCATTACCGACGCAGCGGCCTATGAGCATGAGCTTGGACCCGTTCGGTAGAGGAAGACTCACCATGCCACCAGACACCAGAATGGTCCTCTAGCGGACCCTATGCTTTCTCCTTAAGCCCGTGAATACTTCTGCTCTTGATCTTCTCATGCAGCACTTGGTGTCACTTCAAACTTACGTCGACCCTGTCTTGAGCGCCAACATTGAAAGACGCTGTAAACTATCCGCAAGCCTGCGTCATACCTCACAGCTCTTCACACTTGCCTCGGCTACCGGTCAAAGGCCTCTCCAAACTTTCGATCATACGAGTGAGGCTCGCCTGCCCATGGTAGACACGATCTGGGGATATCACTGAGCTATAACGACCAATTGGTGGTGCAAGATCCGTCGCCATCATGTCGTGGAAAAAGACGGACAAATTGATGGACACCATCAGGCATTACGCCAGCTTCCCGGCTACTGGTGTAAGTCTGCGCCAGATGGTGCAGTTCGGAGAGAAGCCATCGACAGGCACCTTGTTCCGTGCCTCACAGTTTCTGGCGGAGGAGCTTCCGATACGGCTGGCCCACCGAGTGCAAGAACTCGACAACTTACCAGACGGGCTCAACAACATGCCGTCGGTGAAGAAGGTCCAGGACTGGTATGCACAATCATTCGAGGTAAGACGAAGACACACCCTCTGTGAGTCAAATATAGCGACGATTGGCTGACTTGGCTTGCAAAGGAAATCACAACCCTTCCACGACCGCAACTATCAAAAGAAGTACGGCAAAGACTCATGAAGCCGGGAAAGGGGGCGAAGAACACCACATACCTTTCAGAGACTACGCCTAACCCAAGCATAGAGGAAGGGCAGTATGCTTCGTTACAGTCAGGAGCACTGACCAACGGACATGCGCATCAGCACAACGGCAATGGATGGGGAAAGAAACAGCACCCGGCAAGGAGATACTTTGCGATGGTGGATGATGCGGGAGACTGGCCTCCTGAGCTTCATTTATACAACCGAAAGTTCGCCGAGACGCTGCACAAGATCAAGAGGCGGCACGACGGCGTTGTCACGACCATGGCACAGGGCATTATAGAATACAAGCGCAAACGGCAACGAATGCAGATCGACCACAACATACAATCCTTCCTCGACCGATTCTACATGTCACGGATAGGCATACGCATGTTGATAGGACAGCACATTGCCCTGACCGACAACAACCCGTATCGAGACCCTGACTATGTCGGCATTATTTGCACCAAGACCAATGTTCACGACCTGGCGCAAGAAGCCATCGAGAATGCCCGATTCGTGTGCGAGGACCATTACGGACTCTTTGAAGCTCCTAAAATCCAGCTGGTGTGCAATCCCCACTTGAACTTCATGTACGTACCGGGTCATCTGTCGCACATGCTCTTCGAGACGCTCAAGAACTCGCTGCGCGCGGTGGTCGAGACACATGGGCAGGACAAGCAGGAGTTTCCGGTGACCAAGGTGATCGTGGCTGAAGGCAAGGAGGACATCACCATCAAGATCTCGGATGAGGGTGGCGGCATACCGAGAAGTGCCATCCCTCTTGTGTGGACGTACATGTACACGACTGTGGACAGGACGCCAAATCTGGACCCGGATTTCGACAAGAACGATTTCAAAGCGCCTATGGCTGGGTTCGGGTATGGACTGCCGATATCGAGGCTATACGCGAGGTACTTTGGCGGTGACCTCAAGCTCATCAGCATGGAAGGGTATGTTCTTCCACTGGCCTAACTCTTAGAACCTGGCACTAACTCATCGCAGGTATGGAACCGATGTCTACCTCCACCTGAACCGGCTGTCTAGTTCTTCGGAGCCGCTTCAATAGCAATTAGCAGTCAGGAGGGAGGATAACAAGTCGACCCGAGGAATGACGCTGCCGGTGATAAGGCACATGCACAAAAGGTTAAAGAATATCGAGGTGTCCGAGAGAAAACAGGTGGGAGACGCAGAAAGCATGTTCCACGAGGGCAATTCGGGTCGCTATACCGGTGGAACGGATAGTGAGATGTAAGAGAATGATGATTAAATATGGGTTAACAGGATATTCTCAACTTGTCTCTTGGAACATAAGCGGCGCAAGGATTGGGGGAGTGATAACTCCATGACACTCATGGGCTGGGTTGGCGGATTGGGCTTTACTGTCACTAAAACCGTTTGACTTAGGGAATGGGAACGATACCAAAGTGTTCGATATAGTCGCTGCAACAGGCTGCACCACAAATCATGCATTGTAAGGAAATGTCTCTCGTAGCTCGAAGCTCTGGGTATCAGAGAGTCTTAGGCACAGCTAAGATGCAGTCCAATCTGTCCCTCTCCCCTCAACGACCAGCCCCTATGCCTTGTAACACAAGTCCAAAAACCCTCTCGCCAAATCCACCACGACACTCTTGTTGGGCAAGCTACCCGCAACACCGTACAACGCCGCCGTATCTCCCACCGCAGCGCCCTTGGCGCCTTTCCCCTGAACAACTCTAACCCGCTCCTTCTCACGCTCCGCCTCCACCACCTCCTCCAGGTCCCTCGCCAACCTCTCCCACACCTTGGCAATCGGCAGCGTCACAGCGACGTGGATCGCCGGCGGGTTCTGCAGCGCGTTTAGATGCCACCCCTTCGCACTCATGCCGTCCGCGATATCATACGCGTTCAGACTCTTCGCCTTGAACGCCACGACAGACACCAAAGGCCTGCCGATGATTTCCAACTCAGGGTTCTCACGGATCCTGTCGGCGAGGGACTTCGCCGCGCCGACGATCTTAGTGCACGCGTCAAGATAGCCCTGCTGGCCGACGGAGACGAGACTCGTCCAGCAGGCGGCGATGAGGGCACCGGGACGGGAGCCCGCCGCGCCGGGGGAGGCGTAGACGCCGCCCGACCAGGAAGGGTCGATGAAGTACTGGTAGCTGCGGAGCTTCTCGGTGCGGTAGAGGAGGGTGCTGTTTCCCTTGGGGGCGAAGCCGTATTTGTGCGTGTCGCAGGAGATGGAGGTGACGCCCTTGAGGCGGAAGTCGAAGGGCTGGGTCTCGAAGCCGGCCTGTTCGAGGAAGGGGACGAGGAAGGAGCCGAGGCAGCAGTCGACGTGGAGGGGGATGGATTTACGCACGGCGAGGCGGGAGAGCGCCGAGATGTCGTCGATGATGCCGTGCGGGAAGTTGGGGGCCGAGCCGACGAGGAGGATGGTGTTCGGGGTGATGAGGCGGGAGACGGCGCGGACGTCGACTTGGTAGGAGGGCGCGGGGCAGGCTACGAGGTGGATCTTAATCTTGTAGTATTCGCCTGCTTTGCGGAAGGCTGTGTGAGCTGTTTCTGGGAGAATCCTGGAGAAGAGTCAGCAAAGGCGGTATGATAGGGGTAACGGAAGGGAAAGAGCGTACATTTCTGGTTCAGTGATACCCCGTTCATGGTAAGCCTTCTGTCTCGCCGTTAGGCAAGCCATGAGAATACTCTCGCTTCCACCCAGCGTCGTCACACCGGCAGCGCCGGGCGGCGCGTTGAATAGGTTCAACACCATGCTCACAATCTCCGCCTCCATCTTCCGCACGCCAGGGAAAACATCCGGATGAATCGGGTTCGCGACAGTGAACTTTCCATACGCCTCGGTCTGTAGCTTGATCAGGTCATCCTCGCCATGGTAGACGGCACCCGAGACATATCCCTCTTCCCAACGGGTGTGGTCCATGTTGGCCAACGTCTCCAACTCCTTGCGCACGGCATCCTCGGACCAGCCTTCCTTCGGCAGGGTGAGAAATCGTGTGATATTCGCAGGGACCATCTTGGTCTGGAGCTTGGAGACAGCTTCATCTACCTGCTTCTTGACTGTGTTGCGCACACCCGGCATTCGTAGGAAGTAGCCGTAGAGGACGCGCCGGAGGTCGGTGTACAGCTCGATAATGGTGCCGAGGAGACCGCGACCTTTGAGCTTCCATATCGCTTTGCGCGTCCAGCGGAGGACGAAGAAGAAGAAGACGATGTGTCGTATCCTGTGCCAGTCGCATGCTGATCAGTAGCTGTCGCAAGTTTCACTGGTTCGTCCACTATGCAAACCTGACTTACAGATCCAGACTCAGCACCTGCAGCGGGTTGTTCAGGCTCCATGCCGAGCGAGCACGCTTCACATTGTTGAAGCCCTCCCGTAGGCTCACGGGCATGCGAGAACTGCCTGGCATCTTGACTGTGACGTGGAATAGTAGGCTTTCTGCTAACCAAACATCTCAGGCGATCAACTACAGAGCTGAAATCGGAGAGGTAGACACAAGACTAGCCGACCTCGTGTTGTACTCATCCAGGTTGTCTCGCGGGAAACAGCGGCCCCGCTCTCCGGCACGCTCGTTCCATGATTAGTGCCTTCCTGTCCGGGTTACGTATCCGATCACATGCTACAATTGTCCAGGAATGTTGGATACAGTGTCCTCCAACGGCTTTGTTGCCCAATTGGAAATGGAGTGTTACCTTTAGGAAACCTAGTGGTTGCAAAAAGGGGGGTTCAAGCAAGGTGCTTTGGCATTCTTGGTGTTCGATAGTGCAGGCAAGATCCGATGGTGCCAACAGGGACAAGGCCGAGGTAGACCTGCACGATGCACCCAAAGACCAGATTACCGAAGCCGTGTTGACTCCTATCCGATATCTACTATACACCCAAGAGATCGCCTTCTTCCCCAGAAACGCCGTGGTTTCTAAATAAAGCTCTGTCCAATCATATTTCCTTAGCTCCAATCCAATGGAGTGAGTAAAAACGCCTCGCAATGTGTTACACAACCGTGAGAATATGCTCGGGTATTCGTTAAATGTTATCATCCAGACTCCTCACGTATCTACCGCCCTTGTTCGTGTCCTCTCATGCGTTCCTGAACGCCGCCATCCACGTTTGAGCGAAAGGTCTGGCCTCATCCTCACAGGCCTTGGTGCTCTTCTTCTCGCACTCGGCGAACCTGATGACCAGGTCACCCGGCCGGTATTCCTCTCCCTTTGCGCTCTTGCTGTACGCATTGATGGTGCCCTGCGGTACCAGAGCGAGTTTCGATAGTATGGTCGGATGCCATTGTACGATATGTTCCTTTACGGAGTTAGCTTTCCTCCTGAGGATTTCTTGTCCCTTAGCGGCGTGACACTTACCAAAGCATGCATCTCTGCCTTCTGGAAATTATACGACCGATAGATAGGGTCGAACCAGGTCTCGAGGAAGAACTCAGCCCACTCGCCGTTGCGAAGCAGGAAGCTGCCCACGGACAACCCGTCCTTGTCCTGCGTGAGCACCAAGTCCACGTCCTGGCCCTTCAGATGCGCAAATGTCTTGATGATGCTATCGGGAGGCACAACGGAATGGTCGCGAATCATCATCGCCTCCAGTCGGCTGGGCTTCATGACATGGTCCTCGACTTTCAGCGCCGGGTTCATGATGTACGAGTCCTGGTCAAGATACCAGATGTAGGTCGCGTCCGGGAATTTGGTCAAGGCGTGGCGCATCGCGACAACCTTGGTCCAAGAGTATGGCGCGCCCTTGAGTTCGTAGTCGCCGACTTTCGGGAAGAATGTCTTGTAGCCTGTAAGAAACGAAGGGAATCAATAATTTGTCCACCCGACTCAGCCATCGTGTAGCTCTCGTACCATGCTTCTCCGCGTATTGTATTCTATTCTCTCGCACTGATTCAAGGTAGTGAGCACTGTAATGATCCTCCTCGTCAATGACAGTCACGATCACCACCGGAGGCTTCCCCGACGGCGCATGTCGCGTGGAGTGTCTGCTGCCTCCTCCCCGTGTAAGAAGATAAAATAAGGCGATGAAGAAGAGTCCGGCGACCGCAAATAGTTTCGCACGACTCCTTCTCAAATTTATGAATCTGGATTGCCGCGCAGGAACGAACCGCGGAGGCGCCGAGTCCTTTCGTGGAGGGTAGGCGTAATGCATCGCAGGCAGAATGTGCTTTCGGGGGTAGGTTCCGGGTTGTCTGATGGTCGGTGGTAAGGGGAATCGTCAATCGGTCGGTGTTTCTTCAAACGAATGTTGCGAGCGAGGGACCGTCAGCCCTCCTCGTAATTCTGGGCGGGCGTGACCCCTAATCGGCTGAGGTGTGTGAAATGGCTCGCTTTGCCTTGATCATCGACAGAGCATTTCAACGACTGCCATAGACCAAGGTACACAGATGATTCCCAGGTCCAACAAGTTCTCCTTTTCGCGCGATATGGACAGCTAGATCGGGTATTTTATCTTTACACGACAGATCCTCCAATTTACGGGATGCCTTCTCAGTGCTAACACATGATTGGTCTGTTCTTACAGAGATCCTCAAGACCCACCTACGGCCAAAGATCCCGAGCTGTGTACGATAGGTTCCACTACCTAGAGGTATCGATCATATCACCGATTGAGCACTTTGGGTACATGCGAACAGAGTAGACTTGGCAACATATTGTGAACCTCTTTTGATATATTGACTTGATTCCTGATATACAAGCTATGAGAGGTGTTTCGGTGGGCTACAGTCTGTATCAAGAATGCCAGCTACTACTTCGTCGCGTAACCATGAAAGGCTAGAAACCGCGAGAGGTATGGAAGTAGAGAAGAAATTGGTGTGAATCCGGAGAAACACATATGATCAGGCAGACGTTGACACCCTTGACTTTCCCAGATGAGGGTCGAACAAGACGTTCGACCTTCAGGGTCAGACGAGGGCTTGATCTTTGCACACAGACACGTTGACACGGCATGGCAGAGCATTAGCCATAGAGGCTACCATGTCAACTTAAGAGTGTGCAGAAATTGACACATGCTTGGGTAGGCGTCATGTTCAACAGGACATTCCGTGAATAAGGCGGATAGACTGATTGAATATTGCCGTACAAATATAACACAGTAGGGGCTCCGTTACTAGAGGTCCTTCTTCGAATCATGAGTCTCCTCATCGACCGGATCCTCATCGTCGTCGTCATCATCATCATCATCACCTTCAGCCTGAATATCAACAACCTGATCGTTTGCCTTCTCAAGCATACGCTCACACCATCTGTTGACGATGCCCCAAGTCGCCTGTGAAGGTGGTTAGATCAGACAGAAAGTTGAGACTCGAAACACAAGCACTTACTGCCATGAATGTAAAGAGGCCAATGGCCACATAATACAAACTGATGTCATCGATGCGTTCACGTCCTCTGCGCCGTCGGGTGCCAAAGCCACCCAAGCCCCATCGGATCCAATACACAGGAGAAGTGAGCAATGTCTTGACAAAGCCAACAACACCGAGTGACAACAATCCTTTGCTGAAATGTGAGGTCACGGAAAACGGTTCGTTGCGGGCGTTGGCTGGTCCCAGGCCCTCAATGTCCGTAAACACATCAGTTATGGCGTCCGTAATGCTTCCTACCGGGTCAATCCAAAGTCCAATGAGAGGATCCGCAGCGAAGCCCAATAAGAACAGTCCAACAACCATGACGAGGACAGTCAAAGCGGCACGGGTGGTCCAGCTTCCCAGCCATCGTCCCCACGTCAATCGTGACATCCGATAGCTGAATTTGCATGTAGGACAACTCCAGTAATTCCGGTCCGAGAGCGGGGATGCTCGTCGCCAGGCTTGGAGACAACCTTCGTGGACGTACTTCTGCGTGCCCCGACATTTGCACGGGCTGATGAGCCTGCCGGAGTCTGGATCCTCTGAAATGTAGCGGACGCGCACTTTTGGGGAGAATAGCCCCGTTGTTGACTCCTCTATCTCGGTAGTAGGCTGGACAACCTCCAAGCAGATCCGACAGGTGCGAGGCTTATAGTGCTTCTTCTTCTTATGACTGTCACCATCTGCACTAGGCTGTCGTGCGCGGTTGGGAGTTGTGCCTGTGATCTGTTTGGGTTCGCTCTCAGGTGAACCTGGACGCCTGGGAGAGCTTCCTTGGTCGTTCAGGTCCTTGGGCCAGGACCACTGGGCCCGTTCGAACGATGTCATTCTCAAACTAGAACATGTAACGTGATATATAAGGGGAGAGAGGTCGACTGTTGGTTAGTGCAGTGTTTGCAGCCTTTGGTGGCTATTGAGGTTGTAAGTTGATGGAAGCTGAAAGAAAGCGGGCGAGGAATAACACAGTGTCCCGTTCAAACAAGTTGCCGAGAGACGCTGTCAGCTGCGCCTGCTTGTTCGAAGCATTGCAATTGTTGGAAAGAGCCCTGCTCAACGAAGTACCGTCATGCTTCCCTAAAACTTCGTCTCTGGAACATGCATGTATCTCGCACTCAGCGGAAGGTCCATTGGATCATGTTGACGCTTTGAGTGCTCAATTTGGCAGTTGCAGAAAAAGTCTTGGAGCTTCTTTCCAAGCTGGAGGGTTCCCAGCTTGCAGTGGGTCAAGGCGGAAACGGGCCGGCAGAGCTCCGTTGAGCCCGAACATCCATTCCAGGTTGCGGTCAACTAACTCGTCAGATTACATAAGGTAGGGAACGGGTAGCTTGTCATTGGCCCGAGCTCCAGAGACGACGGCCAGGCAGGACAGCTTGACGCGCAACAACAGCCTTGCATCTCAACTCCAACAAACCCGCAGCTATTCTCCTTCACGACGCCAAAGCGGACGATAAAGCCTCCTGCCTCTCTGCGTCGATATAACACCAGCGTAGCATCGTTTTTTAAACCATGGCGGACCGTTATTCTTTCTCGCTCACCACTTTCTCGCCCAGGTAAGCTGAAAGAGGTACAGATCGTTTACTTGCGGTTTACTGACATATATGCCATAGTGGCAAGCTGGTACAGATTGGTTAGTCTGCTTCTCCCGCAGCAACGGGGCTTCTACCGCAGAGGCATGTTTGCTTGAATTGCTGTTGCTAACATATGAACAGAGTATGCCCTGAATGCCGTCAACCAGGGTGTAACCGCTATTGGTATCAAGGGTAGGTGCTTAGCTGTCCTTGAGACACAAGCTATAATACTGATTTCTGAATGCAGCCACCAACGGAATCGTCCTCGCGACCGAGAAGAAGTCGTCATCACCGCTCGCCGACCCGTCCTCCCTCGAGAAGATCAGCCTCGTCACGCCCAACATTGGCATGGTCTATGCCGGCATGGGTCCCGATTACCGAGTTCTTGTTGACCGGGCACGGAAGGTCTCTCATACAAACTACAAGCGCATCTACAACGAATACCCTCCAACAAGGATATTAGTCCAGGATATTGCCCGCGTTATGCAAGAGGCCACACAGTCAGGTGGTGTGCGACCATACGGTGTCAGTCTGCTGGTTGCCGGTTGGGATGAGGGCATTCTACCTGAGGAGGAGGAAGACGCATCCAAGGAGAAGTCAGCGGAAGTTGAGATGGCCGAGGCTGGGGAGGAGAAGAAGAAGCCCAACGGAAAGACGGGCGGTATCCTGAAGGGTGGTCCCATGCTCTACCAGGTTGATCCATCGGGTAGTTACTTCCCCTGGAAGGCGACAGCTATCGGCAAGGCGGCGACAAACGCAAAGACATTCCTGGAGAAGCGGTACACCGATGAGTTGGAGCTCGAGGACGCTATTCACATCGCGTTGTTGAGTTTGAAGGACAACATCGAGGGTGAGATGAACGGAGACACAATTGAGATCGGTAGGCAAACTCCAAGGTATTTGGTAGATGGACAAGTGCTAACTGTATGCTTAGGTATTGTAGGACCACCAGCGGACCATCTGCTGGGCGTCGAGGGTGTGGAAGGCGCACGAGGACCAAGATTTAGGAAGCTTACACCGCATGAGATCGAGGATTACCTGACCAATCTTTGATCTTGTCTGTTTACGACTAGCAAGTTTAACCTTTTTTGCACTGTACAATAGAAAAGGATAGAGAGGCTCTTGGGCGAATCAACAGATCTTGATCCTGCCTATAATATACAGCTACGGGCGTAGGCCTTCGACGATTATGAACGAAGTCCTAGGGCCCGCCGCCACTCCCTTGATCTTCTGACTCTGATGAAGGCCAAGGTCTACTGTGACCCAGTCCTTGGATCGATGATGGGTGTCTGTTCCCAATTGACCGTTCTGGTTGACACCAATAACATAAACCTGGCCAGCGGCTGTAAGAGCAATCATATGGGACTCTCCGACCCCTACATCAACAATGTCATGATCCCCCAAAGCAATAGGGTGTGGGCAGCCACTGAGGATTTCCTCGATGAGAGGCTCCTGGGCAGGATGGCCTCCCCAGAAATACAAATCATTTCCGCTTGTCAAGGCAGCCAGCAGGTAACCGTTCGCTGCGATCTTGACTATGCGTCCAGTGGGCAGGTCGACTAGGTCAGCCACAAGGCCAGGTTTATCTGCTGGGCTGTGCGCTCATCAGTAGATGCACGGGATGGAGGAGTTCAAAAGGCATGTCAGCATAGTGTGTCCCTACCTTTCTGGAGTCGGCATTCGCCCCAGACAGAGAGAATACCGTTCGTCACCCCAGGTGTATACCTCACCGTCCGCTGTTAGAGCCACGAAGCCTGTGTCGTAGGCCAGTAGCTGCTGGACGGGACGTCCGATGCTTCCTACTCTGAAGGTTTGCTTGGCATCATCCTTCGCATTCAGGAGTGTTCCCGCCATGTACCTCAGATTTTTGCTATCGGAGTACTGCTCAAGCTTGAAGTCCGTGGTGTTGAGTACTGTCCTCCGAGTTAGCGCGGCAAGAGCGCCTACCGAACGGGCGTACTACTTACTCACAAACGACCCGTTTAATGCTTCGGCCCAACACGAGCTATGTCGATGGTCTATGCCTCGTAGTTTTCGCGCTAAGAGGTGCTCCTTAGGCACGATGCCAGCAGTAGTGTTACCAGAACTGGTCTCCACTGATAGTACCGTTAGTATAGCCACGTCAGATTTGGGAGCCTATGTAAGATGCTGTACCGCTGGTGTACGTGAGGAAGGCCCCCACGTTACGAATCACCGGGTCGCGGAGGATGCAGGTGAAAGCACGCAAGTCGCTTGGTTCGTCATTGCTGCGTGGATCAGTTTTGTTGAAGTTAAGCTGGTTCCAGGCATCGAAGCCCGTTGCGTACAGCTCCATGTAAGCCGACGGATGTGGAACGTGGGTAGGATGTGACGGAGAATGGTGGCGGGCCTCCGGCTTTCTGTGCCACCCACTGTAAGGCTGCTAGTTTGGTCGATCTTCCATTCATCCAGACAATTCAGACGTTTTGTGAACCTTTTTCAGCAGACATGAGTTATAAGTCATACCTGGTGATCATGGAATTTGCTTATGGATTTGGACATTTGTTAGTGATGTCCGCCCAAGTGGGCGTGTGGGACTAACTTACCAGTGGTAGCAACACCTCAATACAACGAGCACTAGCCATCACCTCCCGACAATGAACTCTTCTTGTAAACTTTGGTTCATGCATTAGTCCTCCGTTCGCCATTCAGGAGATACGGCTAGGTAGCCATCTAGTTTAGACATGTATGACCTATTTCCAGGGCTCCTTCGGACTTTGCTTCGCCTGGTGATGAGCCTTGCAGAAGTGCCTAGCGGGCCTCAAAGTCCTCAATTCAATTGTGCATGAGTACAGCCAACAAATCAACAGACTGCATGGCGGGTGTGTGAAACCCCCGATTGCCATTTCTCAATTGAAGACTTCCTCTTTTACAACTCTGTCGCTCATTGCCGTTTCCGACAGGCTTTCTGTCCCAGTCTGCATATATCGTGTCTTCAGTTGCGCACACGTCGTGGACAAGCCGCGTAATACCATTCGATCCTATCACCAACATTGGTTACCGCTTACAGCCAAGCCGCGCAATAGCTTCATATTGTTTCCTCACCGCTGGAACCATCACCATAACTACTGTCAAAAGTGTGCATTAGAAGTCGTCGTCAGTGAGTCAATATGGATGTCACATATCCAGATGACTTGACCTCTGAATCCGGCTCCGAGCCGGACTTGGAGCTGGAGGATGACTTGTCACCTACTTCTACTCCTCCGACAGATGTCGAGGATGAACACAGCGAGGACGATTCGACCCTCAGCTCTATCTTGCCGAGGCCTCCTACTCCCGCCACCATGACCGCCAGAGCGTATCAGATGGAGATGCTTGAGCAGAGTCTCAAGAGAAACATCATCGTCACTGCAAGTATATCTCCCAATATCAAATTCTCACAGGCACTGATGTAAAACAGATGGACACGGGAAGTGGCAAAACACAAGTGTAAGATGTCCCCTCTGAGTTGTCGCTGGAGCGATTAGTCGAAGCGTCCAACTAACAGAAACAGGGCCATCCTTCGGATCCAAGCCGAGGTCGAGCGGAGCGAAAAGGTAAGTTGTAACAGGTTTTGACCCTCTGTCTGGACATTGCTGAGTTTCATCATAGTTGATTTGGTTTCTGGCACCAACTGTTGCCTTGGTCGACCAGCAACTAGAGCAGATTCAGGAACAAATACCCTCCATCATCTGCAAGAGACTATGTGGTCCTGATAACGTAGACACATGGTCCACACAGGCAATATGGGATGCCTTCCTGGAGAATGTCGGCCTTGTCGTGTCCACTCCAGAAGTCCTTCTTCGGGCTTGCCAGCATGGATTCGTAAAGATTCCTTCTCTCTCACTGCTTGTTATTGATGAAGGTCAGTTTTCGATGTCTCTGTTCGGATGATTCCTGCTGACTGACCGGCCTACTAAGCCCATAACTGCACCAAAAAAGCACCCGGGAGACGTCTCATGCTTGAATTCTACAGACCAGCCAAGGAGAAAGGGGCTGCGGTCCCACACATACTGGGACTGACGGCTAGCCCCGTGGCAAGCTCAAACCCTCTCGATCTGGAAGCTCTCGAGGACACACTAGATGCCAGGTGCCTCAGTCCAAAGCGACATCGAGAAGAACTCATGAGATATGTCAACCTGCCCCGGATGTCGATCGTGTCGTACGGACCGCCTCTGGTACTCAACAAGGAAGACGCCACTCGAGCAATGGTAAGCCTGTTCAGGGCAAGGGACGGGATGGACATGTTACGTGATCCTACGATCCTCGCCCTGAAAGCCGACAAGTCGGAGAGAGGGCGGGCAAAACTCCGTGAAGCCTTCATGAAACGTGATACTTTCGCTCAACAGAAAATGCAATCTTTCTGTCATGCCGCCAGAGAGCTCTCGAGACAGCTGGGTCCTTGGGCCGCTGACTATTACATTCACCGAGTCATTACTGGGTTTGAAACGACCTTTTTCAAGCCAGGGAAAGCTCTCGGAGAGAATGAGTTTGACATGGAATCGCAGTACGACGCGGAAGTGCGCTACATAGGTGACATATTCCGTCAGATTCAATGCCCGGCCCCATCCCCTGTCTCATTTCCTCTGTCCAGGAAGTTGGACAAGCTCGTGGAGATACTGGCTTCGTCGGAAGATGAGCTGAGGGGGATTGTCTTCGCCACAGAACGAACCACTGTTGCCGTGCTGGGTCATATTCTCCGAATGCACCCCTTACTCCATGGTCGTTTCAAAGTCGGAACAATGGTTGGGACTTCATCATATTCCAGCAAGAAGCAGGACATCCTGGAGCTGTCACATGGCGACGCCAATGAGACACTGATGGCCTTCAGAAGCGGGAAGCTGAATTTGCTGGTGGCCACAAGCGTTCTTGAAGAGGGCATCGACGTTCCAGCCTGCAACATGGTCATCTGCTTCGACCGCCCCGTCACGCTGAAGGTCTTTATCCAGAGAAGAGGACGAGCTCGAATGAGGGAATCGAGGCTCGTCCTGCTGCTGGACAATGAGTCGCACAATGAAGCACACGAATGGCTGGAAATGGAACGACAAATGAAAGCCAAGTACGAAGACGACCAGAGGCAACTTCGGGCGCTCCAGGCTTATGAGGACGAGGAGCACCCGGACTACCCTGTCCTAGAAGTCAAAGACGAAGATGGTGATCTGTTAGCCCGTCTTACCATTGAGGATGCAAAGGGACACCTCGACCACTTTTGCGCCACCCTCTCCTCGGCCAGGTTCGTCGATTACAGCCCCTTCTACATTGTCCGCATGATGGGCCCGGAGACGGATCCCAAGAGCCCGAGGGCGCTATTCAAGGCCACAGTGCAGCTTCCTGTCTCATTGCCCTTTGAACTACGACAGTTTGACAGTCTTCACATATGGAAATCCGAGCGTAACGCGTTTAGGGACGCGGCGTTCCAGGCATATTCAGCCCTATACCGAGCCGGTTTGGTCAATGACCATCTACTCCCGCTAAAGGAGTCGGACATCCTCAAGGACACCAAGGCTCGTACGAGCTTCACCATGTGCCGCGAGCGGTTTGATCCGTGGCCGTCCGTTGCTTTAGGTTGGGAATCGCCCAAGGAGTTGTACGGGTGCACTTTAACATTTGCCGGTCCTGGCGATACAGACCAGGTCAGCTTTGAGCTCGTGCTTCCGGTTCCAATACCCAACATGTCCCAACAGACCGTGCACTGGGATTTACACACTGCTTATACGATGACAACGGGTGGCGCTTCACAGGTGCATTATCCCGTGTTTCATGCCTCGAACGACGTTCAGAAACTGATCAGCATGGCTTTCGGACACCGTGGTGAGCGGTACGCAGTCACAGAAAAGAGACATATAGTCTGGTTGGCGTCCAGAAACCATCAACTCAGCATGCACGACATTGCAAGAGCGGACCTCAATCACCACCAGTTTCCCGACCTCCTCCAAGGCCGCTACCTTGTCCGAGATGCGCAGAACCACAACCACCCGTACTACTTTGAAGAATTCCTGCCCTCTAGACCGCCAGATGAGCTGGTCAGAAAGCACAACAAGCGGCTCGAGGACTACCCGAGGAATGTTCCTTATGTTGCCGTGACTGACTGGTCCAAGAAAGCTGGCTACTTCTTACGGCCCAAGCCACAGCCACAACAAGTTGAACGTGCTTCTTCCAGACCGTACCATCGCATCATACCTGCCGAGTTCATCAAGGTTGACGCCATCCCGGCGATATATGCTCGCTTCGGGCTTATGTATCCTGCGCTGTTGCATGCTCTTGATTTACACTTCGTCGCCCATGATTTGTGGCAGAACCGACTCGCTGCGCTTGAATTATCAGACATGTCCATGGTAACAACTGCGATCTGTTCGCGTGCGGCAAGGATGGCCGTCAACTACGAGAGGGTAGAGTTCCTCGGAGACTGTATACTCAAGCTCTGTGCTAGCAGCAATTGTCTAGCTCACCGTAAGTCCGGTACATCCTTCGAATCACAATAACAAGTACAGACTAACCCCGACCTACAGATCCCGATTGGCCAGAGGGATACCTCACCGCGATGAAGCAAGCCTATGTCGACAACGCGAGACTTGCCCAGGCCGCTATCAACTTTGGTCTGGACAGGTACATCATCACCGAATCCATGTCCCTCGTGCATTGGCGGCCCAAGTACGTCGAAGACTACCTGCAGCCATCAGACTCGATAACCGCTACCCGAAAGATGGCTACCAAGACCTTAGCCGACGTGGTCGAGTCCCTGATCGGCGTATCCTACCTCGACGGCGGGCTGCCCAAGGCCCTCCAATGCATCGAACTTTTCATGCCTATGAAGCACGACAAAAAGTGGCAAAGCATTGAACAGGCGCGAGAGAAACTGTACGATTCAACTCCTACTAACCTGTCCGTTCCACCGAGCTGGAACCACCTCGAAACACTCCTTGGCCATACCTTCCGGAACAATGCCCTCCTGGTCGAATGCATGACCCACGCATCCTACAACCTTCCCGGAACGTTCGCTACCCTAGAACGCCTCGAGTTCTTCGGCGACTCCATAGTCGAATATCTCGTCGTCCGTCGCCTCTACGCCGTGACGAATCCAAAGCCTCTGGATAACTGGCAGATGCACCTCATCCGCACCGCCCTGGTCAACGGCGACTTCCTGGGCTTCCTCGTCATGGAAGCCGGCACGACCATCACACGTAACGACATCCTTTCTGAGAATAACAAAGTCTCCGTCCAGACTGAACATGAGGAGATGCCCCTCTGGCGGTACATGCGCTACCACTCCGCGGATCTGGGCATTATCATGAAAACCACCGAACGCAGATACCATGCCCTGCGAGACCAGGTCCGAACAGCCATGCGAACAGCGAATAGATATCCGTGGGCTTTACTGGCTCGTCTGCAGCTACAGAAGCTCTACTCGGATTTGTTTGAGGCGGTGTTGGGGGCGATCTATGTTGACTCCGGGTCTTTTGATGAATGTGACAGATTTCTGGAGAGGATTGGGCTAATGGGATGCTTGGAGCGAATATTGGCAGAGGGGGTGAATTGCTTGCACCCGAAGGAGGAACTGGGGCAGTTGGCTGTTGATAAGGGAGTGGAGTATAGAGTTGAGGTTGAGAAAGGGGACGAGGAGAAGGAAGCAGGGGAGGAGGGCGGTTTGGGAGGCGGCTCGCTCAAGTGTACGGTGCTTATAGGCGATGTGGTTGCTGGTGAGGTCACGGGTGGTGTCAGTCGGGAGGAGGTCAAGACTAGAGCTGCGGAGAGGGTGGTCAAGTCATACGACGAAAATGGAGGGAAGTGGTGGTGGTAGCCGTCGAAACCCTTTTTGACACTTTGTCTGCCATGCAACTACGGTGCGGAGGTGCAATGAAGCATGATACCTACATACAAAACCAAAGCGTACACGTTCAGTATAAGCTGTCTTCTCTAGACCGTCCCCGTTATCACCTTACTGTGGAGGTAGGCTCGCCTGCTCATAAAAGAGGGAACGCCGTACCGAACGTCAAGAGGTGTGGTTGCTTTAGCAATGAGTCGCCGTTGGAATGAGCTTTCCAACCTTCTTATTAGTTCCGACCAGGGGTTAAAGTGGTTTCGTTGCTGGTGAAACCTACCCTTTTGCGGTGAACATTCCAGTTGGATCCTGGGTTAAAACTCTAAAGTATGGCGATTATAGGGTACGTCATCCGTCTCCGTGCTAGGTATGCTACTGCCCATTGTGGCTTGTGACGCGCACTCCCGCCATCCCAGCATCGACGGAGGATATTAGAGTTTAACGGCAAGAACCTTGACATGTTTCAAGCACAGGGCGCTAGCCATCGTTGGATGTACCTAGCCGATGCGCTGTTCATGGTGCAGTTTCTTTGCTGTGCATCGATTATGTCAGGCAGTGACATCGACTGCCGCGTTTCTAGAGCGTAGCATTGTCATCATTTCAGGAGCCCTTGAGCCCGTCTCGCTGGGCTGGGACAACCCGGTCCGAAACACACGTAGTTGTTTAGCCGCCAGCCAGTCCATCCGTGCGTGTCTCCCTCCTCTGAAAAGTTTCATGGACGTCTCTTTGAGCAGACGATCGCATCCGTCATCGAAAAGTGTAGGTGTCAGTGTTAATGATGCACCGTTGACGGTCTAACCGAGAATGGCGATGGTTGGCTCATTCTTGCTGCAGGCTGGGGATGGTGGACTTCCCACGTTCGTCCATCGTGCATGTGCCCTCAACGCTACTGCGGGTTGTTCCAAGTTTCAGCCACGCTTGTGTTTGAGGATTCGTACTAAAATGGTGGCGTTGAAGATGTGCACTTTGTGCCACATCATCATTGCGAACCAACCACTACCACCAGTGTCTCCAATGGCGGTGACAATTGTCTCCCTCCCTCAGCGGGTGACATTGAACGTCTTCTGCAGGCGCGTGGCAAATATATGCCACACTTGTTCGTCATGGACTGCATAACCGTCTTTCGAGCACTCGCCATGTCAAGACGAAGCTGTGTCGTTCAATGTCCGGGACCGTGATCATGTGTAAACGAGTAAGGTGGTTACAGGATGGAGGCGTGGGAGGGCAGAGCTCGGCCAGTCTTGACATTGTTGAGTCAATGCAATTAAAGGCTGAGCTCCAGATGAAAATGATCCCTTCTTGAAGAAACTGCTATATTGGTTTCATCCGACCGTTTTCTTGGGGACTCCCTTTGTGACTTTGGCAATGATGGAGGTCGAGCCTCAGGCCTGAACCTTGTGGTGTTGGCGTGTGGCTGTGGTGTGGCCAAAAACGTCCATGGATGCGGCCTGCGAGACGATCTGCAACTGACTAACATCCGGGGAAGGCAATCTGGACGATCTCTTGTAATTGGCTTGTGATGTAGATGGCTTCAATATTCAGTTTATGAATCTCTTCAACAGGATGAGATGGAATCGTAGAGAGGGAGCTCTTAGCGCAACTCGCGTACAAAGATGAACCTTGACCTCAACCCACCATTTCTTCAACAGTCATTTCGGAGAGACTTTTTGAAAGGGCAGGTACCAAGAACACACCAACGAATGAGAACCATGAGACTGAAGAGTGGGACCATGAACGGACCAGTCAGATGGCGGCAATCGCTTGGTTCCTGCCGGACAGGGATTGTGCCAGCTTTTATGCGTAACTCCCAAATTGCGGAGCTTGGAGTCGTCCCAGCAATGTCACTTCAATGCTTGTAGGCTTTAACCGATGAGCTCCCCCAATGCGCTTCCCCCAAAGCCACGGCTTTCCATCACCACAACAACCTGAACGTAATGAAGATACTCCCCGTTCACGCCTAATGAACCTCTTTGCTGAAGCGCCAACCATAATATACTTCGACGTTTGACAACTGTAATAACGCAGGGAGGAAGTTGTTCAATTCACGTTGCTGAAAAGGGGTCAATAGAAGGGAAAAAAAGAGGAGGTCGGTTTCAATTGGGGTCCATTGTCTTAGGAGGGAAGCAGCCACCATTGATTCGGATCGTATTGCCAACCACCTTGCATCGCACCCTCCCTAGTCCACGACCAGGCCGGACAAACAAACCTACCTTGAATATCTACCAACGACAGTTACACGCGACAGACACATAGTCCCAAATTTTGACCGACTAAGGCACATAACGAAGCGCTGGGGTTGCGCGAGACGAGAATCGGGGCCGGATCATCACAACTGTATCGTTACAAGTCGTCAAACCAGCTACACCGATCGCCTGGCGATACACAAACCTACGATGGGGTCAACACAGTTCGGAAACTTTGCGGTATGCATGGACAACCTGACAATGCCTTGCCAGACGTTTATCTGCACTCAAAAAGGATTGAAACGCTGACTTGACGGTTGCCCCATTGTCACAGAACTTCTGCAAAGATTCCACACTACCGGTATGCAATGTAAGTTGTTCTCCTCGTTGCCAGCCCACGATCGCCTCATGGCTGTCGTACAGTTTGCTAACTCTTGTGCTTCTCACAGTTATTTTCACCACGACATGACCAGACCGGTCCTTGGTCCCAAGGCGCGTGCGAGTTGACCGGAATACCGTTAAGTGGTGGGAGGCATCTGGGAAACCTTGGTATGTCTGAGAAATGAGCGCCCCCTTCTGGTTTCTAGCATCGACGACTAACATGTTTGCCAGGGTCCATAATACTTGCCGGCTTCGCCATTGCTACCTCGATATTCTTGATTCTACGGTCCGAGAGGAAGAGGGCAGCTGTTGGCAGGAGGTAAGGATCCCCCCATTCGGTGCTACTGGGAGTATAGTGCTGACCTTGAATAGGGAGATGCAACTGTTTTTGCTCGGCTACATCATTATCGAAATATGTGAAATCTTCACTGTGGGCGCGTTTCCGCTAAGCCCAAGAGTTCGAATCGTAGGTGCTCCTGAATCAACACCTTGACTTTAGGGACATGGTCTAACGTACCTATTCGCAGGCATTTACCGGAATTCACATCGGCATGATCACTGCGACTACATGGATCCTCCTATTGAATGCTATAGTCGGCTACCAAATTATCGACGACGGCACGGTACTATCTCTGGGTCTGATCCTTGGATCAGCAGCAGCTTTGCTCATCGGCACGGGTTATATTGCTCTCGACACCGGCTACCAATGGACAGGCTATTGGAACTCCAGCTACAATCTTCCAAACCGAAACATTGCGCTTTACGTCCTGTACCAGCTTATACCCCTAATCTTCTTGGTCGCCTTCTTTGCGCTCGAGGCCGTCCTCGTGCTCAGAGTCCTTGGGGAGCTCAAACCAATGGCGTACCTCGCTGCCGCTGCTATTCTCTTCGCCCTTGGCCAGATCTTCAACTATGTCATCAGCAAGTACATCTGCAGTGGCACACACGGCAAGATTGATGGAGCGCTTTTCGAGACTCTGTTTACACTCTTGTCGGTGGTCATGACTTGGGTCTTCTGGTCCAGCATCACTGAGGATGACTGGCCGATGCCGGTTGGCTCCCAATACACCTAATCAGAGAAGCCGATACCCATTTGCTACAATCACTGCTCATTTTGCACGGATCCGGAGAATTTGGAGTTTTGGTCATTTGAAGGCTATTTTTGCCAGAAAGAAGCAGCAGGTTCACCACTTTTGCGTTGGTCGTGAACGACTTACGACGACATACAGGGGCGTCAGTCTCCTATTCGTTAATACTATACCTGCCAAACGAACATTATATCGATACTGGGGGATGGATGCTAGGCCCGGGCCGTCTTTTCCACTTCGCCTCTGCCATCAACGATCAAGAATATTCGGGTGGGAGACACAACTGGTCTGCATGTTTGGGGGCTTCTTGGGTCGGGATGAAAAAAGGGTGGAGAGAGAAAGTTGCCTCCGGCCATGTGAGGAGTTGAAACCGGTGATTATGACAGCCTCGTATTGCCGTTGTCGTTTTGTTTTTGAATGACTTCAAGTATACCCAGTCAAGATATGACTAATGCATAGAGAATGATAATTATTTACTTTGTCTCTTCTGGCCGCTTTGCTTGGTGCAGTAACACGTAGGCCAATACCGTGCCTAGGAAGTCAACCGGTCGCTGAAACTGCACTACTGTGGTTGGCAATACCCGTCATCAACACTCTGCACAGTGACCAGTACACACCTTTCTATGAATAGACGGCGTGTGATGTTCGTCCGTTGCGCTTATAGACACGCCGTTTTTTTCTCATATTCTGTTCGTGCTGCTGGCATGTGAAGATTAGAAGCGAAGCACTTGTGGCCATCGGACGCGCTCATTGGCTCCTTCTTATCGGTTTTCGCTAGGACAAGGCTACATGACGCACCTACAACAATTCAACAGCCTCGCCAGCTTCATCTTCGTCCGATGTTTGTCTTCCCGCTTGTTTTCTGCACCCAGGATCACTTTTTCTTCTTTCTTTATAACGGGCATTGATTCGTATAGTTTTGATGCGAGTCTCTACATAGTTTAGAACCAGAATCTTCATGCTGTTTACCCGATAACCTCTTAATAAGCCCCAAACAAAAGACCATCTTCAGGACTCGACATGGCCGACTCCGATGGCGAGTATGCGGAGCTCTCTGACGACGAAGTTCCTTCCCGATCAGCTGGTGCGGCGGCCGGATCAAGCTCGAGAAACAGTAAATTCGGAAAGGTGAATTCGAGACGAAGTAGGAATGACGCACGAAAGGCGGCATGGGAGGACGTCAAGCGCTCATGGGAGGATGTGGTCGAGACAGCAGATGGAAGCATCACCGTCGCTGAGCTACTGGAGGCAGAGAAAAGACGGAGACTTATGCGAGATACGACGCCATTACAACGGGGTATAATAAGACATTTGATGCTGGTCATCGATATGAGCTTTGCCATGACCGACAAGGACCTACTACCGAATCGATATACGCTCACGCTCAACTATGCGGTGGACTTTGTGCGCGAGTACTACGAGCAGAACCCCATCAGTCAATTGGGGATAATCGGTATGAGGGACGGAGTCGCTGTTCGGATCAGTGACATGAGCGGGAACCCCGCAGACCACATCGAGAAGTTGAGGAAGTGGAACACGGACAGGGAGCCATCTGGGAATCCAAGTTTGCAGAATGCCTTGGAGATGTGTCGTGGTGCGCTATTGTAGGTTCACTCTACCCGGCATCATGCAGTCTCGATGGTCTGTCCTGTTAACAAGTAACCACCCTGAACCAGCCATGCCCCTACCCACGGCACACGTGAAGTTCTAATAATCTACGGAGCCCTCCTGTCGTCGGACCCTGGCGATATTCACGACACCTTGACCGCCCTGATAAAGGACCGCATCCGGGTTTCCATCATCGGTCTCTCCGCCCAAGTCGCCATCTGCGCAGAGCTCTGCTCCAAAACCAATGCAGGGGATGAGTCCACATACGCCATAGCCCTCCACGAACAACACTTCAAAGAACTCCTTCTTGCCGCCACCACCCCGCCAGTGACCCTCAAGAGCGCCGATCCCCGAGATGACCCGGCAAACCAAGCCAGTCTTTTGATGATGGGATTCCCCTCTCGCAAACTCGAGCCCGAGGGAATAGTCACCGCATGCGCATGCCATAACAAGGAAAGCAGGGAGGGCTACTCCTGCACGCGATGCTTCGCCAAGGTCTGTCGTCTACCGACGGAATGTCCCGTCTGTGGCCTGACACTGATCCTCTCCACCCACCTCGCCCGCTCATACCATCATCTCTTCCCACTGAAGAACTGGGTGGAAGTTTCCTGGGAGGAGGCAGAAAAGGCCGGGTCCGTCGCGTGTCTGGCCTGTCAGGCCCCCTTTCCGCCACTCAGTGTACGTGCTGCGAGAGGGAAGGGCAAAGGCAAGGGTACGGCGACCGGGGTAATACCGGCTTCCGAGACCAGAGGAGTGAGTGAGAGTGGACGGTATGCTTGCCAGGTCTGTGGAAACCACTTTTGTATTGATTGTGATGTCTTCTGTCACGAGGTGGTGCACAACTGTCCCGGTTGTCTCAGTGACACCCGACCAAGGCAAGGAGACCAACAGGAAGTGGACGGGGACAGAATGGAGGGATTGGAGACGCAGGTGGTCAAAGCCATGGGAGCGACAGGGTTGGGTGGTGATACCGTCGTCCGAGATACGGTAGGCATGGATATTGACACACGTCGGGAACCGGATGATATCCTAGGGCACTAGGTGAAGCCCTTCACTGCGCCGCCGAATTACTGGTCAAATTCGGCCTTTGGCAAAGTTGAGCTGGACGGAAAATTCTGGTGGGAAAGGGCTCATCGGCGGTCTGAATGATGACGCTCACGATGGCACGTGGAAGAGTTACGGGAAGTGGTTAGGACGTTCTCATTGCATCGGCGTTTACATTGGCTTACCTTGCATCACAGCAGATGGAGAAATGATCAGAGGTTAGTGAAAGCAAAAGTGAAAGGCTACGAGTTAGAAGGGAAACAACAATTCCATGGAGGTATGGGAGACACGCCGAGGTTTAAGCATATGAATTATATACACTATGGATGAGGTATCAGTTTGAAAAAGACTTATAATGATAGCAATTCAACAATTGCATTATCACTGGAAAGCCGATACTGGTCATCTGCTATGCACAACCACCCTCGTGAGACTCATTCAGAGACAAACCATACTAGGTTACATCATGCTCAACGCCCCATACGCCTGAGTTATGTACTTCCGTGCTCATGTACGCCCTTGTGCCTTTTCGCCTACAGGTTTCCCCTCTCCGCCTGCTCCCGCTCAATAGCTTCAAACAGACTCTTGAAGTTACCCGCTCCAAACCCGTCAAATTCGTTCCTCTGGATGATCTCGATGAACACCGTCGGCCGATCCATCAAAGGCTTGGTGAACAACTGCAACAGATATCCCTGCTCATCATAGTCAATCAGGATATTCAGCCTCTCCAACGTCTCAAACTCCTCCTTCAGCTCCCAGTTCCTCTTCTCCGTCTTGAGGCGGTGCCTCATCGTCTCGTAGTACGTGTCGGGTACGTTGATGAACTCGACGCCTCGGGCCCGCATGGCCGAGACGGTAGACACGATATCCTTGGTCAGGAGGGCGATGTGCTGGACGCCGGCGCCCGAGTTAAAGATGACGTACTCCTCGATCTGGGAGCGTTTCTTGCCGGCGGCGGGCTCGTTGATGGGCATCTTGACGACGTTGTTGGCCGACGCCATGACGATGGAGGAGAGGGCCGAGTAGTCGGTGCAGATCTGGCTGTCGTCGACGGACCAGAAGCGGTGGAAGGAGAGGCATTGCTCGTAGAAGGCGCAAGCCGAGACCATCTCGTTCCAGTCCTGGTTGCCGACGCAGTGGTCGATGCGGGCGAGTTCGACGGCCGGCATCTTGATCGAGGAGGGGGAGGGCTTGGCGGCGCGGAAGCCAGGAAGGAAGGGGCCTGTGTAGTTGGTGCGGGAGATGAGGGTGTGCGTGGTGTCGCCGTAGGTACGGATCACGGCTGTCGTGACATGGCCGTGCTCCTTGTCTGAGATGGTGCGAGGGGGTTGGACGGCGTCGGCGCCTTGCTCTACGGCTTTGTAGTAGACGCCCTCGACACTGTCGACCTCAAAGGCTACGTCCTTGACGGCGTCGCCATGACGCTCCAGGTGGTCGTGGACCTCCCGGAGGAGTTGACGTTCTTCCGGGGTGATGGGCTCGTCTTCTGGGAGGTGTTTTTGAGAACGGAGAGGGGATGTGAAGACGAAGCGGATGTCGCCGTTTCCGACAACGTATGAAGCGAAGTAACGGCTACCTGTCTCGAGACCGCGATATGCTAGTGTCTGGAAGCCGAAGACCGTACTGTAATAAGAAGCTGCTTGTTTGGCGTTGCCAACCCACCATGTTACGTGGTCGTAGCCATGGAAGTTGGCGAGGGGCTGGACGGCGTAGTTCTCCTGCTCAGTAGAGGTTGAGCTCGGATATGAGGGTGAGGCTAATGGGGAGTCCGAGATGGCTGACGGGGACATGCTCACTCAGTGGTTCAGTCGAAGTGGTGTGCGATAGATGAACAGTGACGGCTATGTCTTGATACTACAACTGGGACAGGAGAATACTTGACGCCGAATGGGGATGATAGAATGTACTACAGGACCAAGCAAGGCAGAGGTTAGGCAGGTCAGGTGTTTAAGTATTCCAGACACATGTCCGAGAGTTTCGAGTTGAACCTTCCTTTCTGGTAAGCCGCAGGTCACGAGCGAACAGAATCCCCTCAGACCAGCATCATGTATAGTCTGATACGGCAGGATTGCCTTCCCGGGCAGGAAAGACCATACAATGGGAAGCAAGAAAGGGGTGTACAGGCCGAGCATTGTCCTTGCCGGATCCATCAAGGATCTGTCATCGTCATCTCAAAGCCAACAAATGCAGACCTTCCATTGGTGAAGAGGACATGTTGAGGAAGCCGTGTAAGCCGACCATTCCCACGTCTCGCAGTTGCGTCGATCAATTGACCACTTACACGGAGGGAAATGGAGGCAATGCGGTACCGTAGGTGTAAACGTCGTTGACCGTTAAGCCGCGCCTCGAGGCGGAACTTAGACCGTGGAGTGTACGTGCCTTGGGCAGCCGAGGAAAGCCGGCGCTGGCCGTTTGAGCCGCATCGGACAACTACACTGCGCTTGCCCGTTCCGCACCCATTGCATGTGCTTTGGAAGCACAACGACGTATTAGCAAGCTGCAACTGCAGAGCAACAAGAGTGCATATCATGTCAATTGACCTCTCTAACTTCTTGTCCAGCTGACCAGTAGTTCAGCCCCGTAACTCTTTTCTGTAAATCGCAGCTCAGGACAAGTATAAACACCAGTATCAGACTTGCATTTCTTGTGTCCTTGAACGTCTACATTGCTTCCTTTTTCCTCTGATACAGAGTACGCACAATTTTGTCGACCGCAGTTGTCCATCATGTCACCCCCTTCGTTGAGTACACGGGACATCCACGTCCTCGAGAAGATCAAGGACCCGGAGTCAGACCCATCTCGTGGTGTGTCTATCGATGCAGGACTTCCAAGTGATCCCAACATAACGGATCGGAGCCTTTATCTACAAATATCCCAGCTAGAGCGGGAGATTGTCTTCTCCATGCAGTCCTTGGAGATGCAAATGACCGGCATGCGACCAAATTCATGCAACGATCCTGTCAATGAATACAAAGAGTGCGTTCAAAGGCTCGACAACTTGATTGAGCAGCACCCCAATTATGCAAGCGCCCGAAACAACCGAGCGCAAGCGTTGAGGCGCCTGTATGGCGACTCAATGCTTCTGGCCAGCACACATCCTCTTCCTCAGGCGTTGATCAAGAATCCCGCGGAAGACGAGAGGAAAAGCGTGGCAGAGATTGTCCTATCAGACCTCGATCATTCTATTGCCCTTCTCACACCCCCGCCCAAGGCCAGCTTATCACCCCAAACAGCGAAGACGTTGTCCATGGCCCATACCCAGCGGGCTGCCATATACCACATGACGTCCAAGATGTTTGTGTCTGGAACCTTGTCGGTCAAGGGTACGCGGAGAGAGTCTGCCTGGAGCAAGCTGGAGTTCGAAGAGGCTGCATCAAGAGACTTCGCCATGGGTGGCAGATATGGCAATGATATCGCCAAGGGTCTTGCCGTCAGCACGAATCCAACAGCAAAGCTGTGTGGGCAGATTGTGCGAGAGGCCATGAAGAAGGAATACGGTCCGGGGTATGTAAATTGAGTCGGCGCGTGAGGTGGAAAATGTCTAATGATGGATGGACGAAGTGATGCCGACACCAGGTAGTCGAGTATGATTACTTAGATAGACCGATACGGCTATGAACAGACAATCAGTATCAATGGTTCGTGAACGTGACGAGTATTGCCGGGTGAGAGATACGGATGAACGTACCGGCGAGCATCAGCTAATATATCGCTGGTTGTCTTGCCCTTGGCCTTCTCCTCACGGTTGATTCTCAGCGCAGCAGCAGACAAACCAATGAAGAGCGCGAAGATCGGATCGCCCGCGCGGGAGATAATGTAAGCTTGAGCAGCCATTATGAAATGTTGCTGTGGTCTTGATTGCTGGTAACTTTGTCGATTGCTGAGGTTGCGAAAATGGAAGATGATGTATTGACTTTCACGGCACCAGGAACAGCTCCAAGTTGAACATCATATCCGGAGAAAAGCCGCTCTTAGCGCTTGAGGTTCGGGAGAGGTTTCTGTGGGGCAAGTAAAGGTACAGCTGGAAGCAGCACGTGATCTTATTAGTCATGCCAAAGCGGGCTCCTCTCTCTCTCCTCTCACTGGGGAATTCGCACCGCACAATTTTATTTTGGGTCAGACTTCGAAAAAGTTGACTTCAGCCCGCGACGAAGCGACTTCCAACACCTCCGCAACTAACACCGTCCCATACAGCAGAGGTCGCCAAGATGAAGTTCCTGAAGGTTGGCCGTGTCGCCATCATTACCCGTGGCCGCTACGCCGGTAAGAAGGTGAGAAAGACTCCGAATATTCCTGGATCACGATGGAGGACGAATATGAATTGGGAGGGAAGGACGTTTTGACGATACCACGACCGAGGACTGCCACCCACCATAAGACGACGATTGCGAAAACAGGCATTGAGGATTGGAGAGCAGATGATCAAGGGGTTGAGATTGGAAAGTGGAATGGAATTGGGCGCTGACGTGGTTTCCTTCGTTCAGGTTGTCATCATCCAGCCCGTCGACACCGGCAACAAGAGCCACCCCTACGGCCATGCCATCGTTGCTGGCATCGAGCGGTACCCTTCCAAGATCACCCGCAGAATGTCCAAGTCCAGGCAAGAGAAGCGCTCCAAGATCAAGCCGTTCGTCAAGGTCGTCAACTACAACCACTTGATGCCCACCCGTTACACACTTGAGCTTGAGGGCCTCAAGGGCTCCGTCACCGCCGACACCTTCAAGGAGGTCAGCCAGCGTGAGGACGCCAAGAAGACCGTCAAGAAGACCCTCGAGGAGCGCTACACCAGCGGCAAGAACCGCTGGTTCTTCACTCCCCTCCGTACGTGCCACCGCTTTCTCGCTCTCGCCGTCGCCATAATCTTTCCTGGCGCACGAGTTGCAATTCTTCACGACGACCATAGCTAACCTTGTGACACAGGCTTTTGAGCAACTCGCTTGTTGGATGGGACGGGACGAATGGGTATGGGATGTAATGAGCATCAATCAGCGGTAGACCACAACAGAGAATGGTTTTAGCTGATCCCATTTGGCAAATGAATGACAACAACCTGACAAAGTGTTCCGTCGGTTACACCTCTGGACGTTTTCCTGCTACACATCTTTCCACGGCCAGCCTTAATTTCGGAGGGACAAAAACAGGGTTGGCGGGATATCATCGATGACAGCACCTCTGCATGGACAGGATCTCAAAGGGAGGTCTGGGAATGGGGAAACGTTGACAATTGAAGCGTCCTTCCTCTCCGAACTATTGCTTGGCCTAATCGTGACTGCGTCCATTCGCCGTATCTACTTTGACTAGCTGTGTATCCCATGTTCGAGACAGAGACACACTTACCATCCCGTACCGGTATCTTTCATGCAACCAGTTTGGCCTTACAAGTAACCTTGCCGAACAAAGCCATAAGTTGGCATGGCTACATGATCAAACGTCCTCAGGCTTGGAAGAAGTGAACATCAGGATATACCTGGAATGACCGATCAAGATCTTATCAAGCATTCTTCCTCTGGTTCACCATAGACTTGAGCGGTTCCTACATCGCTGCTGATTCCGGCCAGGCGTCTGTGACAGGCTCGTAGATTAATGCACCAGACATCATCACCCTGTCAAGGTATCATCGAGGTGAAGTGGCTCGTATCTACCTTGAACCGGACAAGACACTGTCAAGCTCCTTTGAGGAGGTTCCTCCGTTAATTGTCTGCTTGCCCGTAATATTCTCAGTGTTGGGCTTCCGGATGGGGTAGGATCTGTCACTCCTGGCGGTTTGGTACGAGGATCGTGAGTACCTCACATGTATACTTGGATGCCGTCACAGCGCGACGGCCGTTCTACTAGACCGTAGACCGACTCGGGTGCCAGAAAGCTCGCAAACCTTGAACAGTTCATGACGTTGTCGCATTACTCTGGAAGTCAAGGTCACAGCATGCTGTCTCCTGAGCGTGGTACATAACCTCCTTTGAACATCATGACAACCGTCAACACAGTGGTTCGGTTATGAGATATGACCATGGAAGGAAAATACCATTGAACAACTGATCTATTTGCAATTACGCCCCGGTGCATAGAGTGATACATTCTCCTGCCCAAACGTCCATCATGATGCGCTCTTTATGACCACGCAAATCCCTCACGTTCTGACGCCTTTTAGTTCGTGTCGTCTATATCCACGGCAACCACCCTGTGATTCCGTCCCGAGCATGGACAAACAATGAGAAACAGAACCCAAGTCCCACAAATGAACATTAGTTTATGTACTAGAATTGCCATCACCGCAGCCGACAAACAGCTGTTTTCCGAGTTTGTTGGTGCGGAGTTGGAGTGAATGCTAATGTGACGATTCACAGCATTCGATCACCTTTGTGGGTTCGTCGACAATCGGCTCGACGTGACTTAAACAGTGGTAATACCCATCTTGCCCGCAGCCTCGCTCACGAACTGGTTGGCAGCCTGAGGAGCATAGGCGGGAGCAAGCCCGCCGAGGAGGAAGAAGAGCGTGAAGACCACGAGAACGATGACGGAAACCTTGCGCAGGACAGGTCGGGTGTTGCCAAACTCGGCCCATTGGCGGCCACCCTCAGCGGCATAGTTCCTGATCTGCTCGTAGCCGAGCTTGTAGTAGACCATGCCACCCAAAGCGATGCTGTAGCCGAAGAACTGGAGACCAGAGACCTGGGTGCCCCAGATGAGCATGGAGGCGGCAACCAACATGACGTCCTTGAGGACTCCGCAGAGGGTGAGGACAAGGGACGAGGTCTTGCCGATCTATAAGCGAGCGTGTTAGTCTACGCATTTGTAGTTGCAATACCGGCGCTGTGGACTTACCAGGAAGACGACGGAGACGTTGAGCAGGAAGGCGCAAAGACCGTTGAGGAAGAAGTTCAAGAGTCCGACATGGTACACCTCCTCCATGGAGACCTTGGGGATCTCCCAGAAGAGGCAGACAGCCAAGTTCATGACCGCGCACACGGGGGCGAAATAGTACAGCGAGACCAGAGGGTCCATCTTGAACTCAGCCGAGCTGAGAAGACGCTGAACCATGGTCAAACGCAGAGCCTCGAAGGCAATACCGGCCATCTGGAAAATGAAGCCGACCAGGACGAACTCGATCTCTCCGAACGAGGCGATGATAACACCAACAACGATGGTGGAAACATTGAGGAAGACTCTGAGGTTTGGCTGCGAGACACCAAGAGCCCAGCTAGACAGAAGCACAGCGACGGGAGTAGTAGCCTGGGTGGAGGAGACGTTAGAATTCGAGGTTGCAGAAAACACGAGTGTTGACCCAGTGGACTAACCTTGAGCATCTGAATGAAGGCAACACTGAGGTAGAGATAGGTCAAGTTTCCGCAGATCAAGCTCAAGCTGAAGAAGAAGCCAATGGGCACGATAGCCCTGAGGTAGACGCGCCCTGTCATCTTGACTGTCTTGCGACCGTCAAGGAGAGTGGTGTAGCGAGCAAGAATCTGGGTCATAATGGTTGCAAACGACAAGTGGTAGGTCGTTAGGATAACGGGATAGGCTAGCAGCAAGTTTAGCGAGTGTGCACCGGTTGGCAGGTCGTGGGATTGCCCTTACGGAAGTTCAAGGTGTGAAGAATCCATTTGTTGTACAGGATGACCGATGAGCTCAACGATATCCATGCGCTAGAATGTCCAGAGTCAGCGACTGCTTCGTTTATTTTTTTATTTTTATTTTTTGGCCTGGAGTTGGCGGGCGGTCATGATGGCCAGGCCCTTCCACCCTAGTCCGGAGCATCAGGGAACATACACGACATAGACGAAAGAAGGGATCGTCTGCTTGGCGGGCTGAACTTCCTTGACGTCGGCGTTGATGACTGGAAGGACAGGACCGGCGGTCTGCTCCCGGGGCGAGTCGCCCGATGTTCTTGTCTTCTCTTCAACCATCTTGCCGGAGTGTCTTGCGTGATTGACTGTAGTATTCGGTGATTGATGATGTTTCTCTCAAACTGTGCGTCGAGTCGGCGATAGAAAGACGAAATGGGCGTCCGATATTCGAATTGATCGTGGGGGTTGCTAACGAGCGGATGGTCAAGCCTGCTGAGACCCTAAACTGAAATGGACAAAGTCGCAAGTGTTTTAACACATGCGCCTAATGCTGGAGAAAGAAGGCGAGGGAGTAGAATTGGCAGCAAGGACGGATCGGCGGATATACTCCAACAACCGCAGAAGAAGCTGACTGCTGGTAGAAGGTCAACTACGTGAAGACGGTAGTTGATCTGTGGTTGCAGGAGAAAGGGGGTAGGGGAATGAATACTCGAGGAGGCGATTGGGACGATAAGAACAGGTGGATCGAAAAAGACGTGTGAAATTGGGAGGCTCGCTCTCACTGCCAAGGAATAAATTGGAACCGACTCCCATTTTGTGGCAGTGAGCCACAGTCCGACAGGGGTAACGAAAAGCTTCCATGACGGGATCTCTCCTAGACTGTGGGACCTCGCGTACCCGGTACGTACCATGCACTTTTGACACGGGTCTGAAAAGGTGCAAAGTTGACAAAATCTACCACTATGCGCTCGTATCTGTAACTTCAGGAACTACCTCACCGGACCCTCACTCACAGGGGTTTGAGCCTTTGAGGAACCTTGGAAAGAAAGGGCCTCCACAATGTCGCTTGTCTGGTTCACCAGATTGCGGAAAGCCGGGCAATCATAGCGCATATGGCGAACACATGCTATGTCGAAGAAGATAACAGTAGTCGGCTTGTACGGGTGAGTGAGATTACCTTTTAAAACCCGGTGATGAGCTCACTCCAGCTGCCAAACTTGAGGTGTACACTGTCTCCTAGGTGTACCTGCCGATGCAGTAGTTACACACCATGCCAAGCATTGGATCTTCAGGGTACAGGTATCAATCGTCTAGCCATTTATTACAATGCGAAATCGCGGTACGGCTGCGGCGAGTAGTAGTCCCTTTCCAGCCATTGAAGCCTTCTACATCCATTCCTGCAAGTTGTATTGGGTTGATCGAGTACCTTTTAGCCGCCAGACCAAAATTTGACGAGCATAAAAGCGCCCTCGTTGGGCGTTGCAGTTTCTGCGTTGGCATCCTGCGCTGCCGAAGGACGCTACTAGTGTACGCTAGAAACAAATAGTTAGTGCAACGACATCATCTCGGGTCGAGGTGTGGGTAGCCTTGTTGGCTTTCCACACGTTTGCTCCGGTACCCTCTAATTGGGCACAGTCAATGGCAGGCCGCGTTCGGGTTTCTTCACCCCGTTGGTCAGTAAGGTAATGCCTTGTGAGAAGTCGTACTCATCCTCACTTCGCCTGCCATATCAACCATATCAGGGATTGGGGAAAACCCGAGGTTTGACAGCTGGTACCAAACACATATTGTAAGCATCGGTACCTTGATGGAATGATAGGCCTCGAAAACATGGGGTGATCCAGATGATGCAGGCTGAAAATAGACATTGACGTTGAGATGCCGATATTGGTGTGCTTGTCAGCTACATGTACGGCATACATAGTATAACACTGTACATCGGATTGACATTTCACATGCTTCCTCCTGTGGGTGCCAACGTTTTGTCGTACCGTCTGCAGGTAGTCGTACCGCGAGGGACAGCCTGCTCAAAAAGAGAGACACAAGCTTTTTGGCGGCTTCTACGCATAGGAATATGGCCAGTGCGTAACGAGGCAAGGCATACCAAACAGAAGCGGTAAGATACCATTATGGTCAATGACTGAAGATATGGATATGTGCAGATCGCCAGGCAGGTTATAATACTCTCAAACGCAATTTGCGTGGTTTCAAGTCAGACGATCTAGTATCCGAAAAGGAAGTACCATCGCTGATCGAGTTGATCCGGACATGTACAGTGTAATCTAGCGCCATGATCCACACACTTCTGTGCGCCTACTGAACTGTACCTATAGAGATGATGTTGATGACGACGACGGACGGACTTGAGTCATTTCTCCAGGTCGGCCCACGACTTGATCGCTCATAAAGCCGGCCAACTTATTAATTACCTCTAGCTTCGTGGCAAGAGTACCCGGTTACAGAAGTGAGGACATGTCCGGTTGATGTTGGTCCCCAAACCCCCAGACCAGCCCGTGAAAGGGCAAACATCAACATGTTTGTGGTCACAAGTAGAAAGCGGTAACCAGCTTCGTACAGCTGTCAATTCCCTCGACCCTGACGTTCGCTTCCGTTCAAGCATGATGACACCAGGATTTAGAGGTACAGCTGGTGGTATGGGAAGGTGAGGCAGATCTCCGTACGCAATGAAACGGGAGCTGGTATGGTGCAACGAAACACGTCCTGCTGTGATACTCAAATCGTCCTCCCGGCCTCGTCTCGTCCAGTTTCGGTAGGAGTTGGGCTTCAATGGCGTGGGCTGGTTTGATATGTTATTCGAGTCCTATGTTCTCACACTTTCTGCGCCCAGCTCAGAATGCTGTATGGGCACACAGATAAGACTAGCCATCGAAAGAAAAAAGAATAGTTTGCAAGTAAATACAATTGCGTCAAGCCCGTTGATTCAACACATACACGTGTAAAATACCCTTGTCATCTAAGTTTCGAATATGCGATTCAGGGGCTCGCTCATTTTTGGAAAGGTGGACAATTTGGCCACCCCCCTGTTGCTGGGGGCCCCTGTCGGGCTAATCCCGCTTGTTGCCCCTCATCCCACCCACCCTGGCCAGGCCCAGTCCCCTTTTTCCCTGGTCACCGCTGATGGTCATTTAATTATTTGCTACAAGGAGAATAGTGGATGGAGATATAGTTTCCTGTAGCTTGGACAACCACCCCGTAATCGTCGAGATCTTCTCATCTTCTCTTGTTCCCTTCATCGTACCTTGCTGTTGTCTACCTTGGAGACTCGTCCACTCTTTCTCAATTGCACTTGCCGGGTCACAATTCGCGTTGTCGCACATCTCGTCAAAGTCAAACCGCCATCCATCACTTCCCCCACCATGGCCGATATGTATGTTTTACTTGTCCCCGTTGCGGCCAGCACAATCGACGCTGGAATGCTATGGAATGCTATTTCCTCCGAACGCCTTGACTGACCTGAGACGTCTTGCAGCAACGTCGACGTTCTCGTTATCGGTGCAGGCCCAACTGGCTTGGGTGCTGCCAAACGCCTCAACCAAATTGTACGAGACCGCCGCGCATTGGGTTAGCTTCCGAGGGTGCGGACAGGTGCTGATAACATACCTCTCTACTAGAACGGCCCATCATGGCTCATTGTGGACTCCAGCGAGGAGGCCGGTGGTCTGGCCTCGACTGATGTGACTCCCGAGGGATTCGTAAGTTGATCAACTACACTCATGTCAACTACAAGAGCCGCATTGGTGTGCTGACAGCAACTGCTATGGGTTAGCTCTACGATGTCGGCGGCCACGTCATCTTCTCCCACTACAAGTACTTCGACGACTGCATCGACGAGGCGCTGCCCAAGGAGGACGACTGGTTCACACATCAACGCATCTCCTATGTGCGATACAAGGGCCTCTGGGTCCCCTACCCTTTCCAGAACAACATCTCCATGCTGCCCAAGGAGGACCAGGTCAAGTGCGTGGATGGCTTGATCGACGCTGCTCTGGAGTGCCGTGTTGCGAACACCAAGCCCAAGAACTTCGACGAGTGGATCATGCGTATGACTGGTGAGGGTGTCGCCAACATCTTCATGAGACCATACAACTTCAAGGTCTGGGCTGTTCCCACCACAAAGGTATGCAAACCGTGCCAGACTACCAAGCGTCGTCTTCGAACGCAACACACAATCCGCGCGAGCCGACAATGGCTGACTGGTATTCCTCACAGATGCAAGCCGAGTGGCTCGGTGAACGTGTCGCCGCTCCCGATGTCAAGAAGGTTGTCAGCAATGTCATCCTGAACAAGGTTGCTGGTAACTGGGGTCCCAACGCTACCTTCCGCTTCCCTGCACGCGACGGAACCGGTGGTATCTGGATCGCCGTCTCTAACACTTTGCCCGAGGAGAAGAAGCGGTACGGCAAGCACGGCGCCGTGACCAGGGTCGATGCTGAGAAGAAGCTGGTCACTCTCGGTGACGGCACCACTGTCGGCTACGGCAAGCTGGTCAACACCATGGCCATTGACCAACTCGCCGAGAAGATGGGCAACGATGAGCTTGTGCAGCTCTCCAAGGGCCTGTACTACTCTTCGACCCACGTTATCGGTGTTGGCCTCCGTGGCGCACGGCCCGACCGCATCGGTGACAAGTGCTGGCTCTACTTCCCCGAGGACAACTGCCCCTTCTACAGAGCCACCATCTTCTCCAACTACTCTCCCTACAATCAACCTCGGGACGATGTCAAGCTTCCTACCCTGTACTTGGCCAACGGCCAGAAGGCCGCGTCCAGCGAGGCCAAGGAGGGCCCATACTGGTCCATCATGCTGGAGGTCTCGCAGTCTACCATGAAGCCCGTCGACGAGGAGAACCTCCTCAAGGACTGTATCCAGGGTCTCATCAACACCGAGATGATCATGCCCGAGGACGAGATTGTTTCCACCTACCACCGCAAGTTCGATCACGGCTACCCTACCCCGTCGCTCGAGAGAGAGGGCGTTCTCAAGCAGATGCTCCCCAAGCTCCTCGACATGGGCATCTACTCCCGCGGTCGCTTCGGCAGCTGGAGGTACGAGGTCGGCAACCAGGACCACTCGTTCATGCTCGGAGTGGAGGCCGTCGACAACATTGTTAACGGTGCCGTTGAGCTCACCCTGAACTACCCCGACTTTGTGAACTCGCGCGCCAACACTGAGCGCCGCTTGGATGCTTCTTTCGACTTTGGCAGCGCCGCTAGCAAGGCCACCACCTCCATCAACATTCCCACAAGGGAGCGGTCTGGCTCCAAGGTCTCGGCACCCAATGGCCTGCACGCTCGCCAGGGCTCCAAGTCGATCCAGTAAATGGATTGCGGGAGCTTGAGGGGATGAGATTGTCACGTACCGAATGGTTGACTATGCTTCGATAACCGCATCGACGGAAGCAGACAACGCACTGCTTAGGGGATTAATACGAGGGACTGTCTTGATAGCGACGAGTAAGCATATTCTGAGTAAGCGAAGGGTGGTGAGATTTGTGCGACGATATCCGGAACGGTGGGATAGAAAGGCAACCATAATGTTGCAGAAGGCTTGAACAGGACTGGGTTTGGGGGTTTTAGATTCATGACTATAGTTTAGACCAGAGACTTCTCACTGCAAGTAAATCAGATAAAATGGATCAACACGGTCGTCTTGCGAATCGCGTAATGGCCGTCCGCTTGTATCTTTATGTCTGAAGAGAGTGTCCCGATGCGCATTGAGTAGTCGTGCTGACGTAGCAGTCTGGCTGAGCCGAAGGTCCCGAGTCTCCTTCCTTCCGCGGTGTCGTACTACGAAACACCTACCCTGATGAATATAACACATAGGCTATCTGCTACACAAACGCAGACCGAGATATCTATAGGCAGGTACGGTAAAGGTACGCACGTTGAACAATGACGCAAAGTGCAGCACTACATGCAGGGCGTCGGGCTGTCCCAAAGGCTACGCCTATCATTCGTGGTCTCTAATGGATATATCTGGACATAGAAGCACGGGAACAAGGGCCGAACGGAGGGACGGCACGGTCCCCTGTCCCATAGACTATGTAGGTGACTGTGACTATGTAGGACGTAGGTAGGCAGTCCATGAAACGGACCATGGCACCTAGCATAGGTTAATCTTATGGTTGTGCACCCATAAGTGCCTCCCTCTAGGGACCAGCACAGGCTAAGAAGTTCATCCCAACAGGAGAGACTTCACTATCGCAATAGACAGACATGCGCGAGGTTGATAAGGTGCCTTGGTAGTCTCAGCCAAGACATAGACTACGATAGACGACGACCCACGTGTAAGATGTTTTTTTTCCGCCGACGTTCCCACCTTCAACTGGGTATATCGATCAGTGATCGTCGATTCGGGTTCCTGAAATGAATTATACACGTGAAAGAGCATGTTGAAGGGTATCAATAAACAATACCAAATTGGCATTCTCGATGCCCCAAGCAGCTTATAGACCGCTATGGCGGCTACGGCGGCTACTACCCTGCTGAGTCGAGGTGTAGGTTCCATGTACGGTACGGGTCGTGCATCGGGCGGTCCCCACCATAGACAAAAGTACATCTCCCGTTACCTTGCTTCCTTAGCCTTCCCCATTCAAATGCTTCAGACAACCACAACCCCGTGGCCCGTAACATTTTGAATGCGGCCAGCCTAAACATGCCCCAGGCTCCGTCGACAACACCTGCGATATGACCGACCAGTGATCACAGCCGTAGAAGAGTGCCGTCCACTCTATGACCTCATCCGTACACGATGGACGGGCCTGCGATCCCGTCGGACGACCTCCAGCTTGACCACCCCCCACTGCGCATATACGAACGCCTGCACCAGATCCCCGGCTACGCCTGGGACGAATCCCAGCCTCCCTTCCACACAACCTACGAGAACTGGTGGGTTATGCTGCTGTTTGCTACTCGTGCTTGCTGCTTTAACAGTGATATGGTCTCGAATGCTAACCTTGACCAAGGCACGTCTTTGGAACCCGGTTCGTGTCCTTGTACTCGTCGAATGCCTTGGGTGCGGCTGCGATATCGCCGCAAGCCCAACAACCCACGCACTTCAATGCCAGCCCCTCAGCACTGGCCAAGCTGAGCCCGATCACGCCGTCCTCGCTCAAACAGCATTCACCGTCCGAATTCACCTCGGCTGGCCTGCCACTGTCCTCGCCGCATAGCGAGGCTGGGTCCGAACCATCAGCTACCTCTCAACAAGCAACGGCTGGCGGCTTATCACCAACATCCGATGAAACCTCGATCGTCGAAGAGCCCATCGTGGCTAAGATCTCGCATTATGTTCTCCGGGAGGAACGCGGTTTCCACATAGCGAAAAGCTTGGTGTCGTCGGCGGATAGGGATGGGGAGCATATTGCCAAGCCCATCGAGTTCATTCATCTCCCTCCTATACCAGGAGACCGTGGGCCCATCGTGGTAGCGATATATCAGTTCCCTGGAGCCAACCACATCTCTCGACTGGTCGATCTAGGTCCGGCGTTCTACTTCGCCAGGAAGGTTGGTGACAAATGGGAAGGGTACAAGAACGACCAGCCGCTCGATCCTCCTATCAGTCTGCAGAATTTTCTGGACTTTGCCGTGGGGGCAAGTCAATGCCTGGAGATGATCCATCACCGACAGGGTATCGTCCATGGTGAAATAAGGGGTGACGCCTTCCACTTCAACCTTGACACGAAGAAGGTGAAGCTCATTGCTTTTGGTTCGGGGCAAAGGTCGTTCGAACATGGCCTCCAACACACCAAGTGGTCCACTATTTCCAACCAGCTCGGCGCTAAGAACAGGTTTCTCTACATCAGCCCCGAACAGACCGGCCGCATGCCCGCAGAGCCGGATGCCCGCACGGATATTTACTCCTTGGGAGTCCTCTTGTGGACGCTTCTGACCCAGCGACCGGTTTATGAGGGTGACACGCCGATCGAGATTATGCGATCGGTGCTCAACCGGCGGATTCCGAGCGTTACGGCTTACCGGATGGACGTTCCTGACGTGATCGCCCGTATCATCATGAAGTGTACGGACAAGAATGTCAATGGGCGGTATCATTCTGCCAGCGGCTTGAAATATGACTTGATTCATGTGCAGCAGTTACTGCGGGCCGGAGACTCGGAGGCCCTGAGAAACTGGGAGATCGGGTCCAAGGACATCTCATCGTTCTTCAACCTACCCGACGTCATGATCGGACGAGACAAGGAGAGGGCAGACGTGATCAAGGTATTGGATAGAGTGGCAAAGAGTCATCCGGCCAACCAAAGCGGGAGCAATAGAAGCAGGTTCTCGGTGGAAGCTCTGAGTCCAACGACTACCGACCTACACGAAGGTTGCGAAGGATCTAGCGAGTGTGGTAGTTCTGGCAATGGCGATGTTCCCTCCAATCACAAGAGGGCTGATTCCTTCACGGGCATGACCACATCGGATCCTAGGTCAAGAAATGGGCTCTATCCTTCGTTTCCCTCCTTTTCCGAGTCTGGGGACACCACTTCCTCTGGAACCTCCACCAACTCGCGGACCGGCACTTTACGGGTGTCGCGACAATTTGATAACCGGAGCGTCGGGGAGAGCGTGGGCTTCGAAGCTTCCCAACACAGTTCCGGGCTGGACTCGACGACGTCCGCCATGTCGAGAGGCTTGCCCTCCACCTTGGTTCGACCCAAGAGGCAACGACGCGGCCATTGCGAAGTTGTGGCGGTGGAAGGGGTAGCGGGTGTCGGCAAGACTTCTCTCATGCAGTCGATCACACAGGCTGCCCGCAAAAGGGGCTATTGTGCGACAGCCAAGTTCGACACGGCGGGGAGGCGCGCCTTTGGGCCGATGCTTAGCCTGCTCTCGTCGTTGTTCAAGCAACTGTGGGGAGAGAGAAGCACCGACACCGAGTTTCACAGACAGGTCAAGAAGCAAGTCGGCCCCACGTGGGCGACACTTCATGAACTGCTGGGGCTTCCAGAGTCGTTACTTCGGGATTCCAAGCTCGGACTTGGAGAAGCCAAACCTTTGAGCCGTAGTCCCTCGAGTCCGCAGAGCTCCGGTCGCACCGGCAACAGTAACGGTAATACGAACAATCACCACAGCAGCAGTGACAGCGGCCTGGAACGACGGACGTCCTCGACCGACAGCACTTCGGCCGTTCTGCTACAGCACCGAAAGTCCCCGGTCCCCGGCAAGAGATCCAACGAGACCCGCCGGGCCGGCACATCCAGCCAGAGCATCCAGATTATGAAGACCTTTCTGGACGTTCTACGGCTGTTTACGGAGCACAAGTTCATCTGCTTCTGTCTGGATGACCTCCAGTTTGGCGACGAGGGATCATTGGAGCTCATTAGTCAGATCATCGGAGCCAGACTGAAGATGGTCATTGTCATCAGTTACCGACCCGAGGAATCTGATAAGATCCAGCGGGTTTTGAGTCCACCGGAGTCCGAGAAGACGCCTAGTTTTGGGACGCCCATCGTCACAGAGATCAAATTGACGCCGCTGAGCGATGAAGATATCAGCGAGTATGTAGCCCTCACTCTTAGACGAACGCGGGAGGAAATCGCGCCTCTAGCCCTGGTTATTCAGTCTAAAACGGCGGGAAACCCTTTCTACATGAGAGAGATGCTCAGCGCCTGTTATCGAAAGAAGTGTATAGAGTACGACTACGACAACAGCCAATGGACGTACGACTTGGACAGGTTGTTTGAACAGTTCAAAGGGGTCACCGATTACGACGTATTGGACACAGACTTCATCACGCGGCGGTTGAACGAGCTACCTCCTGCATCCCGATCGATTCTAGCGTGGGCCGCCCTCCTTGGACAGACATTCTCTTTTGAAATGGTGTGCAAGCTCTTGAGTGGCGAATTTCGTCCCGACAGCGACGGAACCACCGACGCGAACGGGCATGGGGATCAGTATAAGAAGGCATATTCGCAGCAGGATGCTGTCTCCGGCTTGCACGCTGCCATCCAAGCGTACATCATTGTGCCCAGTGATGTAGACGATCGGTTCCGGTTCGCTCACGATCGCTATGTACAGGCGGCAGCAGCTCTCAAGGAGTGCTATCCGCGGAAAATGCACTTCATCATTGCCCAGACCTTGCTCAAGTACTACGCGTCTGATTCCAAGTGGAAAGAAAGCACGGCTTCCCATATCTGTGAGGCTGTGGACGTAATCAGAAGGAGGATCCGTCATAGACAGCCTTTTCGGAAGCTACTGTGCGAGTGCGCCCAAGCCTCCATTGAGAGCGGAGCCAGGGCCACGGCGGCCAAATATTACGGCAATGCGGTAGCTCTCCTGCAACCAAACCCGTGGGAGGATGGTGCCGAAGATGTGTCGTATGCCGAGACGATGCAGCTGTATCTGCGGGCGGCTGAGTGCTACCTGTACATGGGTCGTCTGAGTGCTGCGAGCGACGTGTTGCAGACCATCTTTACCAGCAGCGAGACGGCGGCCGACCGAGCCGAGGCCTGGGTGCTCGAGTCACGAATCCATGCTCAGGGTGGTAACTCGGTCCGCGCGCTGGAATGTCTCAAGGAGTGTCTGAAGGCACTGGGCGTCCAGTTCAACGAGAACCCAACATGGGAACAGTGTGACGCAGAGTTCACGAGACTTGCGGACACCATAGAGGGCTTAGACGTTCTCACTCTCCTTTCGCCGCCTGAGTTGGACAGCAACGACTTGTCTGGGGTGGGTGGGGTACTGGCTGAGACCATTAGCGCCGGGTTCTGGAGCGACGGCCTGCAGTTCTATCACCTCTCCTTGGTCATGATGGATCTGCATTTGACGCGAGGAGCGTTTCCGCAGTCTGGAATGGCGTTCATGCACATGGCACTTATTGCACTGACTCGCTTCAACAAGGCTGCGTTCGCGATGCAGGTGGGAGAGATTGCTTTGCAGCTCATTGACAAGTACCGCGACCCGTACTGTTTGGCCCGAGGATACATGATCTTCGCCAACTGGGTAGGTCACCTCCAGTACAAGATCAGCCACATGGTTAACAGGCTTGAGGGAGTTGTGGAAGCCGCCAGTGGTGCGGACGATCGGATATCGACCATCGTCAGCATCGGCCTTGCTGCCCAACTGAAATTCTCTGCCAGTGAAAACTGTGCTGATCTCGAAGCCTTCTGCCTGTATGAGTGTGAAGATATACCCGACTGGCACAAGGACACCCGCGGAGGCACTATCCTCATCGCTGTTCGACAAACCTGCCGCGCTCTGCAAGGGAAGACGCGGGCCTCCGACCCGCTCAGTGTCTTGAGCGACGACCAGCATGACAGCGCCAAATACAAGCTATGGCTCAACGAAGCCACCAAAAACGGCGGGCGGTCATTGCTCTTTTACGAGACCATGGAGATGGTGCCATTATTTCTTTACGGCCACTATGAACAGGCCATCAAGATCGGGCAGGCGTGCTACCAGAACCGGGACGCGATGTGGTCGTGTCGAAACACCAGACTGGCCATGCTCTTCTACGGTTTGGCCTTGGCTGGTACCGTCCTTCGCCAGCAACATAACCCTCGCGTCCTGGGAGAAGCGCTGCCAAGCCAAGTAAAGGAGATAGTGAGACAGGTTGGCGAGGTGAACGACAAGATCAAAGAGTGGCAGGCCCTGAGCGACATCAACTACCGTGCCTGGACTCTACTCCTGGACGCCCAGGTTGCAGAGTTGCTTGGCGAGACAGACACAGCCATGAGACTTTATGAGATGGCCGTGGACCACGCCGAAGAGCAAAACTTTGTGTTCGAGGCAGCTCTTGGGCATTATCTGCTCGCGAATATCTTCATTAGGGCTTCGACCAGACGCGCTGCTCGATACATACTTCAAGAGGCTATAGTGAAGTTCCGACAGTTTGGGGCTGTGGGCATCGCCGACCGGATCGAAACCGAACACAGTTTGCTACTCTACAATCCAACGGGCAGTCAGCGGTACGTCCATACCGCAGTCCAGACGGACTTCTCTGGAGACCCACCGTCTGTGCAGTATAGGAGCGTCGACGTCGACGATGTCGGTGACGGTGAGCGGTCTCCCCACGACGTATCTGGTCGTGCGGTCGATGCTGACCTCACAGGAGACCGTATCGGTGCTTGGCGAGGCTCAACAATGCAGTCTGGCGCCGGGGTAGGCCTTCCTGCGCTGGACATGATTGATCTTTCGGCCATCCTGACCTGCTCCCAAAGGATTTCGTCTGTCTTGCGCGTGGACGAACTGCTGAAGACCATGTGTGACGTGATTTTGCAAACATGCGGTGGCTCTGCCTCGCTCGCAGCCATTGTGGTTCAAGACGAAGGCTCCTCCGACTGGTGCGTGGCTGCCAGCGGAGATCCAGAACGGGGAGCCGAGGCACACTTGCCTGGCATCCCGCTTAGTGGCACACACTTGGTGGCTGAGAATGTGGTCTTGTACTGCACACGCTTCCGCGAGGTTCTCTTTCTCCGAGATCTGCTCCTGGACGAGAGGTTCGGCAACGTCGGCGAACAATGGCTTCAGAGGAATCCGCACAGCAAGGCGGTCATCGCCATCCCCATTTCCCACGGTGACAAGCAACCATTGCTGGGCGTCGTGTATCTGGAAGGCGGCGCGGGTTCCTTTACCGACAGGAACGTCGAAGTGCTGCAACTCTTGGTAGACCAGATTGGCATCAGCTATTCGAACGCGCTAGCTATGAAGGCGGTGGAAAAGGTCTCGGCCGAGAAGGCGGCCATGGTTGACATGCAGAAACAAGCCTTGGCGGCTGCTCAAGAGGCAGAAAAGAAGGCAAAGGATGCCGAAGCCGAGGCCAAGCGCAATGTCAAGCTTGCCGAAGAGGCGGCCAAGGCGAAGTCCATCTTCCTCGCCAATGTATCACACGAGCTGCGGACACCGCTGAACGGCGTCATTGGCAACTCGGAACTTCTCCGGGACAGCAACCTCAACAAGGACCAGCTAGAAATGGCCGATTCGATCCGTGTCTCGGCCGACTTGCTTCTGACCGTCATCAACGATATCCTAGACTTTTCGAGGATGGAAGCAGACAAGATGAAGCTCTATGTCATTGCCTTCAATCCCGAAGAGATGGTTCGCGAGGTAGTCCGTGCTGTTTCTTACAGCAACCGCGAGAAGGCGTCCAAGAAGAACGTCAAGATCATACAAGACATCAACCTACCACCCATGCTCATTTATGGCGATCCCATTCGACTCCATCAGGTCTTGGGCAACCTGATTGGCAACAGCTTGAAGTTCACAGAACACGGTTCCATCACCATAGGCGCAAGGGTCGACAACGAGACGGATGACAAGGCTACCTTGACTTTCTGGGTCCAGGACACGGGCATTGGCATTTCCCAGCAGCAGATGAAGAAGCTGTTCTTGCCCTTCAGTCAGGCCGATGCTAGTACAGCCCGGAAGTATGGCGGAAGTGGTTTGGGCTTGAGTATCTGCAAGTCCCTCATCGAGACCATGATGAAGGGCAAGATCGAGCTGGACAGTAAGGAACAGCAGGGAACCAAAGCCTGGTTTACCGTCACGTTCGACAAGGCCCCAAGTGAGGTGGTGGCGGGTGATGCCCAAGGAGCTGTCCGAGCACAGCCGGGGCAACGCCAGCGATCGATGTCGGTTTCTGAGGTACCCAACCACACGCCTTATGGCGATCTGGCCCATATTCCCAAGGACCAGTTGCGCATCAGTATTGCCGAGGACAATGAGATCAATGCCAGAATCGCCCTTACCTACCTGAAACGGCTCGGCTACACTCAGGTTGACACGTACGACAACGGACAGAAGGCTGTCGAAGGACTAAGGAAGAAGGCTCTGGAAGGCAAGCCGTACCACGTGGTCCTCATGGACGTGCAGATGCCTGTCTTGGACGGCTACGAGGCGACCAAGCTGCTGCGAAACGACTCCCTGGAATCGGTACGAAAGATCTTGGTGATTGCCATGACTGCCTCTGCCATCCAAGGGGACCGCGAGAAGTGTCTGGCCGCAGGCATGAACGACTATCTCGCCAAACCAGTCAAGCAGGACGTCCTCAAGCGAAAGTTGGAGACGTACCTAAGCGTCCAATCGCCCAATGGCGACAGTCACGATGCGCCGGCTTCCCCAACATCTAAGCTGCTACAAATGACTCCAAAGCAACCTGCCGATTCATCCTTACCCTTGCGAAGTTTCTCTGTATCGTCCCCCTTGAGTCGCCAGATCGACATCAACGGTGTTGAATCCTCGCCTATGCCAACTCGCCCTGCCGATGCACCAACCCCAGACAATAGAGCCTCTACCGACACGGTCAAAACATCTGAGGTTGCTGAATCACCTTCAAAGCGACAACCCAAGAAACTGACAAAGGCGAGAAAAGGAAGTGATGTCAGCATGACAGAGAAGCAAAACAACCACAGGTTGGCTGGTATGAAGAGCACTGAGAATATACCACCAGGGTCTTAGTCCTTCAGCCTCTACATCTGACGAGTTGATGGGCTCATTTTGGAAAGGGGCTGCAGTACGTTATCTATTCTTATTCTATATGACGACAAGTCAGCACTGGCGGGCCAGGAGATTCCGCCCCAAAGCTGCATACTGAGAAGAAGGAGGAATGGAGGAGCCTTCCTCTCAGCCTTATACTTGGAGAAGCCTCAGAAGTCACGCCTTACGAATGGACATTGTTATCTATACTTTATCACTCGTCTGCAGTTGAGCAGACGGGTGGGCAGGGAAAAGAAAGGGACCTGGAGAGTTTTTTTATGGCACACGGAATTGGAACCCCATGCATAGCATTAGCATAGCAAGAGTAATCCTGGAATTATGATTGACTTTCAGAGACGTTTGTTGGTAAAGAAGGAAATGGAATCTTGGGGTAATATCAAACTCACAGTGCTTACTCTGCTATCATTTGTGAACAGCTCCTGTTGGTTACAAGCAATTCCGTCGTTTCAGGGGGCGGCCGCTTTTACAATAGTTCAGGCAGAGAGATTGCAGCTTTGGTGTTGTCCAGGAAAGTCACCGGCATACCCTACACGCTTTCGTATGGACGTCCCATCTGCCTAACCCGCTTGTAGTCCATCCACGTCCGGATCGTACATATAGAACATCTAGGTACCGTACGTATTATGTTCGTTACCACGTAACGAGACTTCGACGGGCTGAAGGAGTATGAAGAATCCGGTGCTACAGTCCGTGAGTCTTCTTCACTGACATCCCGTCCCAAAATGCATCAGCCTCACACCCACTCACAGTCCCAAATCACCAAGGTATCCAACAGCCCATTCTACCCGTCTGGCCTTGATCCCACCTCGACTATGGTCTCATTAGCCATCCGAGTTTTGGTCCTCTCAACGACAGCCGGTGTGATCTCGCGCCGCTCCTGGCTCCCAACGCTCGTCTCCCAGCCACCGGCCAACGCTACGGGTCCTATCATGACGAACAACCATCCTTCCGTCGAAGAGATCGCGTGGCCGGCACCCCTGTTTCGCGCAGACTTCTAGGGAGGACCAGGTGTGACGGTCTACGGCTTCGCAGCGAAGGGCGGGTTTTACCAGCCGTCTCAGTGCTTTATCGTGGAGCTTGATTTTCCTCGGCCTGGACCGGCTCTGTCCCACGAAGTATTTACCTTATACCGTGAGCATTGTGACGATAGCAAAGGTTACGAGCTGCGTAGAGGTAGTCTCAATGCTTAGACCTCCTGGCGGGCTTCGTTTGTTCCTTCAGGTACTCTTGACACATTTCAATTACAGCCAATCATGACACCACAACACTCTTCTCTGCCAGGAGTCTTGAGACGGATACGCGGAATTCTCAAGGTAGACTGATTGTGTAATAGGATATTTTGTCGTTAATGTATCTCCTCATGTATCAATGCTCAAAGTCTGTTTGAAACCATCCCAAACCCCTGCCAACGTGCAACATACCCTACCAATTTCTAAGGACGTAGGGGAGACAACAGGATAAAGTGGTATCTAAGAAGGAAAAGAAGCCTGCATCGCACAAGAACACGACCGCGGGAGAGAGGCTCAACAGCCGAAACAGAATGCCAAAGGAGTATTAGGAACAAAGATACCTGCGCGTTGGAAAAATGGGTTAGAGAATGCCCCTTGTGCATCAGTACGCAGCACCACTGAGTCCCCTGCCGATCGTCTTGAAGCCATAGCTCATCCATTCCCCATCTCGGTTGAGCGTGTCAAACCGACTAATACCAGAGTTGAGGTGTTCGAGGTTAGCGCCATAGCCGCTGAAGTAGAAGCCGACGACGACGACCAGGTAGCTAAGGAGCAGGATGCTGCCCTTGAAATAGTTGCTCTTGCCCTCGCCATACATGTACGAGAGCAGGAACACGCAGAGGATAACGGTGACCATGTCCCACTGCGGGAAGAGCAGGCTGAAAATGTAATGTGAAGGGTCCTCGCCCGGTGCGAGGGGTGGGACCGTGTACCAGGCTGAAAACATCACCAAAGCAGGGATCTGGAGAAGACACACTTGGAGGGCATATGCCGAACCGATCTCCATGGACAGCGCGATGTTCCCGTTCATAGCGAAAGAGATGGCGTTCTAGACGTACCACATTAGCACGAATACCGTACATCAAAAGGATTGGAGGACGCAAAGGATTAACATACCAGGAACTCAGTCGTGTTCGGAACAAGGGCGAACAGAGTGATGCCAAGGAATTTCTCGTCAATGGCAAATCCCTCGAGGACGACATCAACTGAGTCGACTAGGATTTCGGCAATGATAGCGTAAAGAATCGTCGCCCCCATCAGTATGACAGCGCTCTTCAAGCGACTCCAGTTGGGCGCATCATGACCGCCTGCAGCGTGGGTCAACCCTGCATGGGCGGCACCACCAAGATCGAGAGTGCCTCCATCTCGGTCGGTCATGATGGTAGTCGTTCGGATTGGGGTGGGCCGATTGTGATTTGCAGGATATGGGGTAGATACTGTAGATCCAAGTGCCTGCGTAGAGGTGCGTCTTGGCAGGCGGGCGTCCCTAGCCGCCACAGTCGCTGCCGTTGCCGCAATCTCAGCTACCTGGTGTACAAGGGTGGCATTTTCAACCTCGGACAAGCCAGGAATATGGACCGTGGCGCGAAGACTGTCGGATCTCTCAAAGCCTCCCGACGGCTTAGGTGGGACAACATGAGGAGTGGTGGAGCCTTTGCCAGGTATGGTGTGGCTCGATCCAGGCCGCGTCGGCTCGTCAGGGGGTAGACCTACCTGACGGAGCGACTGTCCTAGGACCCGCCTGTAGAACGGTGACTGTCGAATGTCGGTGCTAGTGGAGTCGCCCATAGCATGCAGACTAGCTGTATGAGGTGTTGGCTGAGAAGCTAGGTGCTCTTCGTGTTTCTTTTCGTCCAGATCAGACCAGATGACGGCGGCATGGGTGCGTAGAGTGAACCAAAGACCGATGATGTACGACATAAATAGAGTGGCAGCTGCGATATAGCAGTAAGGCCGAACTGCTTCAAGGTAGAACCGGTCGTCTAACGCGGGAGTCTGAGAGAAGTAGCAACGCTTGCAGTCTCGAATGGCCCCATGTCTGGGGCTACCAAAGTTGACGCAATCCAGGCAGTTAAGTTCATGCGTGCCGTATATTTGGTAAAAGAGTGTTGGTCCAAACGCGCCAATGACGGCGAACAAGAGCATGGTGGACGTGACACCAGCAGACTTGGAGTTGAACCGCTGTGTCTTCCTCTTGAGTGCACCGAAACACATGGACAGGCCGGGCAGGAATAGGATACCGGCAAAGATACTGCCCACGATACTTCCTTCAACGAGCTGACCCTTGCCTTGCTGAAGAGCAATACAGTACAGAAAGACCTCCACAATGGTCGAGAAGAAGGCGTTGATGGCCGCTCCCACGCCCATGGAGGACTGGGCCGAAATCGAGGCAACGGCCTGTCCGATGAAGTAAGCCAGCGGAATGATGGAAAGCAAACCGGCCACAAAAAGGAATGCCGGTGTTGTAATGAACATCTCGATGTGAAGAATGCTGTCTAGGACGAGCCAATCAAAGACAACAAAGAAGACGACGGCCATTAGGTTGATGAGGAAGATATTGGTGCCGTCAATCGTATACTTCCAGTACTTCATGCCCACGGCGCGGTATGTACACAGAAGGATGGACGAATGCGGCGTCTGAGGTGCTCGGGCCAAGGATATGTCGGACTCGAAAGATAGTGCAAGAGGATGCCTGCGAAGGTGATCAAACAGCATCATGGTAACCCGTCCCATGGGAATCCAGAAGACCAGGAACCAGCAGATGCCTGAGACTAGGAAAAGGGCCGGCGTTATGAGTAGATAGAAGAACAGGAAGAAGATGACCCGCCCCACGCTCCACTGCCCCCTTCCAAAGAGGCGCCGCTTGTTTGTGGACAGCTCAGGGTCCGAGTAGTCCCTGCGTCCCCCTCTGCTGCCCAGTAGGCTCTGAGTCTCATCGTGTTCCGAGTCGAGGCTTCTCCGCGACCGACCGATGATGGACCGGTTGCGTTCTGGTCCGAAGTAGAGGTTGCCATACTCCAAGTCACCGCTCTGCCACTGCTCATACTCGCTGATGCTTCTGCCCTCTCCTTGATCTTCATCGATATAAGGATCCTGTTGCTCAAGTCGTACGAACTTGCCGAAGGGATAGAAAAGGTAGTTGCCAAGTCCGAACAGAATTCGTCCATACTCACGACCTCCAGGCGCAGCGGCGAACACAAAGCAGACAAGTGCTCCAACAAAAGCTATTACGGACATCCACCAACCGAAAAATAAGGTCCACACGATGTTGAAAAACAGCAGCCAACTGCTGACGCGACCACCGGGAGACGAGTGGATGTCACCCTCGGCGGTTTTTTGCACGGACCGATCCTTCTTGTATAGTGCGGGTTTCCAGATTCGAATACCAAAGGGGTGGGTCTCGTTGATGGCTTGCTGCCGATCTTTCAAGGTGAAACTTTCAGCATCACTGATATCTCCATCGTCGTCCTCACCACCATCCTCGCCATCCTCAACCGGTTCCTCGTCCAGGTGCTCTTCGGCCATAGATGCCTCCGGAAGAAGTTCGTCCGGCGATTCGGTGCCCTGCTCGTCGTCGTCTTCTCCCGCGTTCTCGTCCTCCGGCGCATTATGCATCTTGGACAGAGAGGGGAGGGCATGAGTCCGTCTGCGGACAGTGGAACCCCAGTTCCGCTGCCTTTGCTCTGCGTCGGCTTCGACCTCGCTAATGTCGTCGTCGACGGAGAAGACCTCGCGACGATGTGGTGTCTGCGCCATGGAGGAAGCTCGGCGTGACATGGACGGTTTCTGCTTTGGTCGCGGCCGACCTCTATCAGGTCCAAGCATGGGCGACCGGATAGCGGTCTGTTGTTTGTGTGCTCGATCGTGGGCTGTTAAAGCACTTGTATCACCGAAGTAGGAGGTGGGAGCCACGGAAGGGCTGGTTATGGTTCCTGTAGTTCATGATCAGCCATGCTTTGCCTTGTTGGCCTATTTGTCATGTCACTTACCGTAGGGCGTGGGCTCGGGGCGCCTTCGCACAGTGTTAGTGGACTGGAAACTCTCTGAAAGACCTTCTTGACCGCTGGTGATAGACTCGTACGCGCTTGGGCGCCGCGTACTGCCGGGCGAGTGTGTTTCGGACCCATCTTCGTACGATTGCTGGGATGCAGGATCCATATCGGTAAAGGCAGAAGAGCCAAGTCCAAGAGCAGCCCCACCAGGCAATCGTGATTATTAGCGGATGGTTGGCTTCGTGTGGTGTGGGTGGGAAACAGTGTGTTTATCGCTGTCGTGGACAGGACCAGTCGCCTAGGGTCTCGTTCATGGCAGACCGACGTCACGACAACAAGCTAGTTTAGAATCAGGGAGAAGGGGGCAGGCGGGACAAGAGACAAGCGGCGAAGCGCGAGAGTGCCGTGTTGAAAGCCAGGCGAGACGGCGATGCTATGCTGAGTTCTAACAGCACTATTGGGAAGGCACAACCTTCGAGCTATTCGAGGAACTCGTTGGAGTGTTCCAAGTCTTGGCGCTGTCGATCCTCAATTAACAACAAAACAACAATGTGATGCGTCGGAATAATAAACAAGTCTGTACCCTCGCAAGGCATAGAAACAAGGTCACAGTAATATGGACTCAGGATAATTCGGTAGGTACTGCTAATCAGAAACTATAGCGGTTTTTAGAGACGATGGGTGCTCTCTTTGCAAGTTACCGTAAGCTGCCGTCAGCTGTTACGCGGCGTTGAAGCACCAGAAGAGGACGCCCAGGACCAAATCCTTATCGACAGGAAGCCACGGATAAGCTGTCGCAATGCTGGCATGGGGTGTCACGCTTAACATAGCAGGGACTATGATGTCGTTGGGTATCCGCTTGCTTCGTAACAAGCAAGCGCGACTGGTCTGTTGCAACCTCACCTCCCGCTTTTGACTCCATTTTTAAGCTCCCGTGTGATCTCCTTTCAAGTCAAGATGCTGCCCAACTAAACCCCTCGCTCATTGCGGCTGCCATGAACCTACGCGTCTATGTTTGGATGACGGAGCAGACCGATTTGGCATGGAAATCGGGGGCCATCGAGCTCATGGAAGTCCAGATGAGATCAATCTTGATCTTGCAGGTAAATACCAGGTAGGTAAGGTAAGGTACCTACCTGAAGTTTATGTGATTAGGTAACCAGTGTACCCGTGTAAACCTTCTGGGACATGCACGGTCGAGGATAGGAGCTTGGACCACATAATGCAAGTTATTTCGTACCTAACAGGAACCAGCTCTAAGCTTGGCTTATGTAAGGCTTTAGTAGTACGTTTTGCCGCGTTGCCTTGAAGCTGCCTGTGGAATCGACGTCGAAGCAATCAGAAAGCCAAGTCAACCATAATCCTCGAGCAACAACAAGCTACAGCAAATTGTGTACGTGGATGTTCTAGCGCCGCCATCACGGATACTTCGAGACGTCTGGCAGAACCATCGCGCCAGCCGCATTCCGGTCACAACAGCGTTCACATTTCCAAACCAAAGGTCCATCACATCATCGTTTGCTCGGCGCAGCCTCGTTCAAGATGGCGCTGGACGATTACTATCACAACAAGATCGAGGCTATGAAGCTGGAGATCCTCAAGGGTCAAGCAGTTTTACGACGACTCGAAGCACAACGTAATGATTACAACTCCAGAGTGCGCTTGCTCCGCGAAGAGCTGGGCTTGCTACAGCAACCTGGGTCCTATGTTGGCGAGGTCGTGAAAGTGATGGGCACTAAGAAGGTGTTGGTCAAGGTGCATCCGGAGGGCAAATATGGTAAGCTCACTCTTGCCCTTCACAGCCCCATGGTCACTTCGGATAGCTAATTCATGAACCGTGTACAGTCGTCGACGTAGCAGATTCAGTAGACGTAGCAAAACTGACCCCCGGCAAACGCGTCACACTCCTTTCAGACTCATACAAGCTCGAAAAGATGCTCCCATCCTCCGTCGACCCCCTCGTCTCCCTCATGATGGTCGAAAAAGTTCCGGACTCCACCTACGACATGATCGGCGGTCTCGACCAACAGATCAAAGAAATCAAAGAAGTCATTGAGCTCGGTCTCAAGCATCCAGAACTCTTCGAGTCCCTCGGAATCGCACAACCCAAGGGCGTCCTCCTCTACGGTCCCCCCGGTACGGGAAAGACGCTTCTGGCTCGTGCCGTGGCTCATCACACAGACTGCAAGTTTATCCGAGTTAGCGGCTCTGAACTGGTGCAGAAGTATATCGGTGAAGGATCCAGGATGGTGCGGGAGCTCTTCATCATGGCGAGAGATCACGCGCCCTCCATCATCTTCATGGACGAGATCGACTCTATCGGTTCCTCCCGTGTAGAGGGTTCATCAGGAGGCGATTCCGAAGTCCAGCGCACCATGCTGGAACTCCTCAACCAGCTGGACGGCTTCGAACCAACAAAGAACATCAAGATCATCATGGCCACGAACCGTCTCGATATCCTCGACCCTGCCCTCCTCAGGCCAGGTCGTATCGACCGCAAGATCGAGTTCCCTCCCCCATCCGTCGAGGCCAGAGCTGATATCCTGAGGATCCACTCGCGCAAGATGAACCTGACCAGAGGAATCAACCTCACCAAGATCGCGGAGAAGATGAACGGCTGTTCGGGAGCTGAGTTGAAGGGTGTCTGTACCGAGGCGGGCATGTACGCCCTCCGTGAACGTCGTGTGCATGTCACACAGGAGGACTTCGAGCTCGCGACGGCCAAGATCCTCAACAAACATGATGATAAGGAGGTTTCACTGGCGAAGTTGTGGCGTTAAGCTTTTTGGGACTGGCAGTTGGGCGCATTGGATGAGCTTGACTGGAGTTGAGCAGGCAGGTTTAGCACCAGTAGAGTAATCACTAAACTGTACAACATCACGGTGTTCCGAAACGTATGTTCGAGACACCAACGCGGGATGGGAGATCTCACGTCCAATACACCCAGGATCGTACATTGCCTATATGCTTTAGTATGTGTCAAAATGTATTAAGTTTCTATTCCTATCAAAGGCACCAGCAGTGGCCGGAGCAATAGGCTAACTCTAAGTGGTAGAACAGTATGCTGCGCGCAGGAAGTCCTCGCAATGCAAGTTCCTCTGTTTTCCCAAGTATTCAGATCCGTAAAATGCAGAAATCAAGACCACCTGATGAACCTTGTACCACCAACGCCCGCTAATGATGTTGTGGTTGGTCTGCCCTGACCATGACCATGTGTTTGTCATAACCTTATTTCCACCCATACTATCTGCTGACCCTAAAACGCCCTCTCCACCGTTATGCATAATCGTTGAGCCTCCATGCCCAACAGTCTCCTTTCCGCATGATCCGGATTCAGCCTCACTTCAATCAAGGCGGCTTTCCGAACTCCTAACCGATTAAGCTTCCACTTCGTCCTCTTCCGTTCCTGGTGCCCTGGGCGTCACGTTCTTGCACCCGCCAAACCCATTCGATGATGGTTTCGTAGCAGAGGACAAATTGCCGGAGGCTCTGTACCATGCTGAGACGCTGGCCACGGAAGTCCTCCACCGTAGCAGCAACGAGGTCAATGCTATCGTCATTCAACCAACTAGTATCGATACCGTCCTCATTCGTCGGATGAACCACTTTCGGGGGACTGCTGGGAGGGAAGAATGAACCCCCAGACGCTTTCTTGGCCACTGGCGACATATGAATGGGATCGATCATCGAGACGTCGCCCTCGGAATCCTTTGTTACCTGAGATGGTCGTCTCGCTGCCCTTGGTGTCTTACGCATAAGCGTCTCCAATCGCTGTCTTTTCAGCATATCAATGACGCTATCAACGGTGCAGAAAGCTCCCGTCCTGCCGCAGCCTGCTGAGCAATGCACAAGCATTGGTCTGTTATGCTCGCCAGGCTCCGGGGCATCATGCGAGTTCAGCGTCTTCGCCTCCGTAGCCTTCTTGGCCTGTTGTGGTGTCCCGCTTGTCTCCTGGCCATCCTCGGCAACAGCTGATGCGATCGTGCTGGGCACGTCCAAGGGAAGAGCAGCACGCTGCATCACATTGGCCAACTCTACCAGGGCGAGGAGGTGACTTGGCTGGGCGGGAGTACCGAAATCGGGCCATGAAGGATAGTGTAGTTGGGTAATCTCGCGCATGGGTGCAAAAGGATGTGCTGAGTGACTGAGGGCAAGCTTCCGGATAATCACGTACGGCATCTCGCCGCCACTGTTGCTGGAGGCGTTGCTGGGACGGTGTTGGGACGGTGTCGGAGACGCCGAATCAAGGCCTGTAGTGGTGTTGGCTCGCTGGCGGCTGGCTTCGCCCTGGGATTCTGAAGAGCCAGAAACCGACGAGTGCGCTGACCGGGGAGTTGAGGTCGGAAAAGGAGTCGCCGTCGAGTTTGGACGATGCTTGTCGATATCAAGCGACACCTTCTTCTCCGACAGTGGCCTCAACTTGATAGGACCGAACTCTCTGCCTTGCCAGTACGGGTGGCACTTTAATTGTCCGCCCTCCGACTCAGCCGTGAGCATGACAATCACACGCACATCTTGATCCCAGATCACAGACCAAAAGTCCTACACGGCAAGTTAGTCAAAAGTACTCCCTCGTCTAGCCTACAGCAGATAACAAGCTTACCTCGAAAGTAGCCGGTAGCGGGCCCTGGCTGGCAATATATCGCTTGTGGCTACGAGACGACTGCAGATGGCTCGCATTGACGTAATCACAGACTCCTTCTGGCCGTCCTTCCAGCTTCACTCTTGCATGCTCGAAAGGCAGGATGTCCTTGTATCTGTTCTTGCCACCCTTTTCGATACCGGATATCTGCACCTTGTCTTCAGCACCCTTGGTCTGGATCGAATATGCATCTTTCATCCTGGATTGCTCTGACAGCTCAATACGCAGGAACTTCTCTGACACTTTCTTTCCCTGGTCGGCAGGTTCTGCAGCAGCCCGCAGCCACTGAGGTAGACGCTGCGGATCCAACTCCGCAGGCATTTTGACCTGCATCTGGCCGACACCACCAATGAGATCCTGGTTCTGCCTGATGTTGTTGAAGAATGGATTGGGCGCGCTGCTTCCTGCAGGTAGCATCACACCACCAATCACGGGGGCTATGGAAGGTCCACCACCAGGGCCACCGCTGGCTGAGAGTGCCAAGCCGGTGCCTCCCGGCGCGGCAGAGCTGCGGTCGACTAGTCCTGGGTACCTGGCTGCGAACGTGTTAAACCCACCACGCAGAATGTTCATCGACCCCGAGTATCCTTCGTTTGTAAACTTCTTGATCATGTTCTGGGCAGACAATGCATCTCGCTTGTCTGATGAGAAGGCATCGTATACCACGATGTGATGGGTATTCTGCCAGTTAGCGAACCTCTCCTGCTCCTCTGCTCCTTGAAACGTCGTCTGCAGCTTCTGAAGGTTGAATGTCGCTCGCTTGAGAAGCGTCGTCGGGATACAGAGATTGAGGGCTCCCTTGATCCGGGATTGTGCGTATTGCGGAGAGACTCTTAGGTCCAAAATCAACAGATCGGAGTCGGGCGAGTTTTCCATCAACTCCTCAAGCTGACTCGGGCTCATCATTCCTGCGTTATCTGGTTCCAGCTTGGTGGGAACGGTGCCTGCGCGTTGAGGTTGACCCGCAGCAGGACTGGGCGGGTGTGGTTTGTCGTGAGCCATGGACAACCGAGAATGAGGATCATTGGCCATTGATACTGGTGACCGACGTTGCTCTAAAGGCACTGACGGAGATGATGTGGTCATTTGTGCTGGAGATGCCTGTCGCCCTATGTCTAAAAACATTGGAGGCTTCATCGAAAACGACGACGCATTCCTCTTGAGACCGGCTGAGACATTCGGTAATTCCTTGGTCGCATTTGCATCAGGCTGAGTCTTGGTCGTCGGACCACCCTCGACTCCCTGTGAAATACTCGACATCCGTGGAAACGAATACTCCGAGGGTTCGACGCCGCCCGTGGTATGCCATCTTGGCGGTTGAGGCCGTCGCGCTGCTTGGTTGGGAGGCAGATGCATACCCGAGACAGCTCCGTGGAACTGAGACAAACTAAACCCCCTGCCGCGGTTCGCATCTGCCTGTTTTCTGAAAGCCTCGAATTCAGGATTGGCATCGAGAGGCATATGCTTGGGAATAGCGGCCCCGAAGGACCTCACCGATGACGTCTGTGGGCTCCAGTTTTGCTGCGGCAGGACAGCGGACTCGTGAGGATCGATGGCATTGTCGATGGACAGACCAAAGTAGTTGGGACTTGGAGTTCGCACAGTCTGTGTTTGAGGTGCTCCTAACCCAGTCGCGGATGGCGACACCTTTGGGGGAAGTGCTTGTCCCACGGAAAAGGGCTGTATGGGAGAGGCTACTGGCGTGCTGCTCTTGTTTCCAAAGTAGGATTGGGAGGTTGTCTGGGTTTGTGATCCCGAAGAGCTGACGTGGGATCGTCCATGAGTCCTCAAGGAGTAGGACGATGGTCGCTCTATTCTCTGTTCGGGAGGCATCATGGTGATGGCTGCGGTCTCAATCTGCGCGTGTGCGGATTCGGTGTTTTGTGCGTGTGGCATATCAACAAGCCATGATGGTGCGAACTGTCCCTCTCGAATTTGGTGAATGTAGGGGGAGGAAAGCTTACGCTTCCGCGATGCTGTAGGAGAAGCCAGGACGCGACGTTGAGTCTCTAAGACGAGTCTGGACTCTTTTAAGTTGTTGATCGGCTCGCTCTAAATCGGCGATGTGTATGGGGCCTCGACAAGGCTGTTGTGGCGACGTAACAGTGAGTGCAAGACAATAGGCGGAGACGGACTAGGTGCCGCTGCTCAAAACAAGGACTAGGGACAATCGTGTCTTCTACTCAACAGAAGAGAAGTCAGAATGTAACCGTTGACAAGGACAAGCAACAAGCTTCGGGTGATTACGTGTTCGGGGCACCAAGAAATCCACAGACTGATCGCTTTCGTGGGGATGGAGGGGATCTTTTTCTGGTATAGGGTGTGCCAGGAACATACAGAAAGTGTTTTAATGTCGGAGCACGACTGAGGTTGGGTTGAGGTATTGGTGGTTGTGACTATCGGCGTGTCGAGAGGTATATCGAGATGCCTAGGGAAGAATGTAAGAAAATATTCCGGTTGTAAACTTCAACCGACGACACTTGGCGGTCGGAATTCGCTCGTGTACAAGACAGTACTAATGTGTGTGTGCGGGAAGGGGGCGCCAAGCTATGATGACGATCATCGTCACCGTGCTAAAGTAGGTACCCCGGTTTTGGGAAGGGACGGATTGGGGAACGTACCTTGTAATAAGGAATTTGACACGAGCGTCTTAGCTTGAGCGGGACGGAATCCAGTAAGCTAGAAACAGAAAGACCAGCTACAGAAGAAAATCAAGTCAGCCCAGGTGTGCATAGGTTATATCGGGTTGGCTTGTTCGTGGTCTGTAATGCTAGATGGGGTTTAGGAAGGGCAGCAAGTTGCAGCAAGGCAGATAGATTAGAAGGTTCGGTAACCGTTGAGCGTGAAGTGTACTCCTGAAAGGAGCCTGAGGGAGTGCTTGCACCAGGGTGTGGTGCGGACGAAGGGGGGGGATCTGCAGTAAGAAAGAGGGTTGATGCTACCTTTTACCTCGCTTTACTGGCAGAGGATCCCGTGCATAGAGCCAATCACTATACGGTGCAGACACGCTAGGAGAAGCCCCGACTGGCCGCAATGAAACCGCAGTGCTGAATCTGTAACTCGTTGTTGGGGGCTGGAAGGCAGTAACCTCTCTTGCGCTTTTGTTGAATGACGTCGACGTGCTCTGCGATGCGTGGACCTATGCAAGGAGGTATGGTAGGTACGAAGACCAATGCACCGTCGGTTTGAAATAGTTGCTGAGGAGGGAGGATATGCTTCTGAACGAAGAAGTAAAGAAGCGGCCAAACAGATGAACCGATTAAGAATCCGTCACAATCATATTGGGACTTGGGAAAGGGGACTCGGCTTCTTTTGATCAAAGCACGCAAGGTCGCAGCCAGTTCCCTAGCGCTACGCACTATTCTATCGCTGCAAAAAACTGGCAGAGACCAATGCTTATCCGGTGGTCGCCTAGTTCGTGCGTTCCTAGTGTAGTCGGGGGGGGGATCCAGTTAGCATGCGACGAAAAGGGACGAAGCAGCCCACATGCAGGTCGCAAGAATTTGGGGCTAAGGTTGTTAGAACGACGTCATCGCTCGGATGTCGAGTCCCACAGCTTCGAGAAAGGACATTTGGAATGCCACTGCACACCCCCCATTTCGTGCATGCTGCCAGTTGCTACGCATTCGTTAGGTGCCTGTCCGTGTACGCGTTCGTACACATACCGAAGCACAAACAGCTATTCTAAGGTCATGGCTAAGGCGCAGTTGTCTGTTGGTTGTGCTCGAAAGGGACTCCACATGGATTGGATGTCTGAGCGTTATAGGCCCATGGGTTTCAAGCAAGTGACCATGCAGAGTCAAGTCCTGTAGCATTATAGATCGGATCGCCCAGTCTACTCACACCAAGCCTTACGCACGTACAGAAACACCTAGCGGCTATGGACACAGGTCCAACCGGGCAATAGGAAAAGGCTCTTTAGTCAGGGATGGCGATGGTGAGATAGCTCGGCTGCCCGGCGTCTGGTAGGTATGCTAACCTGGAACCTTTGTGGGGGAGCCGGTAGCGACCGTAGCACGGGACTAGCTAAGCTCGGTCTTTGTCGCAGGCAGAGCAGGTACAGAGAGAGTCTGGAATGTCCTATCTCCTGACAAGAGAATAGCTTGACTCAATTGGCAAGGCTGAATTCAGGGTCCTACCTCTCAAGGAAATCATGTGCCAAACCATTCGATCGCCTAACCGCTCCAGTCAGTGGTCACCTTGTAAATCCTCCCGTCTGCTCTGGACGACACCATCGTGTGCAGCCGTGCACCTGCCCACTTTGCCCTGTCACACCACACGAGAACACACCACCACATTTGTCACCACCGCCCGACATACTCTCTCCGAGACCTATGCCTCACAGCTATCCACAATAAGAAACAAGACATTCATATGCTCCCTGTGTTGCGCCGCCTGTTCTTGCCCGTATCAAAGCCAGAACCCGTATTAAATCGGTTCATTTCTCATTGTTCGAGTTTGTTTGCTTTGTTGCGCTCTCGGAGCGGAGTCCCTTGGCTTACGTCACAATGCATCGGTTTATCATAACTGACACTGCCAAAGAAATGATCCTTCAGCATGCGCCCACATATTAGACATGTGGCCGTTGTTTGAAGCTTGAAATTTGCTCGGCGTGTCCGGTAGTTGAAGAGGCTCTGTCAAGCTAGTCACTATGCGGACTGATGCTTCTCAAGGCAGTCTTTGTTTTTATTCGGCTGCAGACCTTGGTCTTGAGAGCTCCGGTGCAACGGATGCTGGGCGACCCTTGCATTCCAGGAAAAGATGGGAAATCCAGGAAATCGCATTGGGTTATTTCCGGGTGAACAACTTTCTCCTGACACCAACACAACCCGACAACAGCAGCAGTGATGCCGTCAGGTGATCGTGCTCACGTACGAATACGTGCCTGCCTCTACGTACCAGCGCGGCTAACTGGAACTCCACCTGCGAACGGGGTCTCGATTACCGAGTTCATTTCTCAGTACGTAACGAACGTTGCAACCGCGTCTCCCACATGAATCGGGGGTATTTCCCAATACATGTTACAGCAACTGGGCCCTCTGAACAGGTACTTTACTCATCACCCATACTGCGGGAGCTGAACTTCTCATTCTCAAAATCTCTATCATTATATCCATTCACCGTCTCTCGCAAAAGCGTGGGATGTGGTGGGATGCAGGACGCTGCACGACCTGCAGTTGCTACTGGCCGCAACTCGTACGATTTGTGCGTCAGGGCCAAGACCAAGGGTCCTAGGCTCGTTCTTGGACGAATGACGCTACGATCGTGGAGGCGGGCTCATCTTAGCGCTGTCGATCGTCGAAGGTCCAGATCTCTTGGCTCTTGCCCACGAAGCCTGTTTTGGAAAGGAAAGGACGTTTCGGGCTCGGCAAAACTTCCTCTTCCGAAGTGCTACCGCGTAGTGTACGCGACGACGACGACAGGACAATAAGGTACTGCGTACCTGGTAGTTTTGCGGCGGAGCTTTTGTACCGGGCGGTCTTCGTCGTTGTGCCTGTCCATCGTCGGTTTCGGTGTAGAGTTGAGTCATAAAACTTCCTTTTGCTTGTACATTCATATGCTGTACGGTAAGATCGTGAGGAGGAGACAATGGTCCGCTTCGAGAAGAAAACTTGGCACGTGCTGGAAACGCCAGGACACCAGTGTCTCAGATGATGGAACTAGCAGCCTCGATATTCATGCGAACTACCTCCTCTTAGGAGTAAATCGACCGGTTGAACATTCGGTTGAATGCCTATCCATTGCTGTACTGGGATAGACTCACGAGTCACTAGCAACCGGAGCGCCGGCAGAGAGCCTGTATGTCTGATGCTTGATACATAAAACTGAAGCAACGAGACATGTAGGCGGCCAAAGACTGCGAATAAAGTCACTCAAGTCCTCACTAAAGCTTCAGACAGACGGGTGTAGAGAACGATGTGGTATGCTCTGACTGAGCAGGTTGCCCTATCGCCGCGCTTACTTATGCGCTGCTGCAATGCAGAAACAATGCAAGGGACCCTTGGGTCCGTCATTAGTGTACAGAGGACAGAAAAGAAAAGCACAAATGCATAAGGGTATAAGCCGCAAATGCTCCCGAAGTACCAAACCAAGCCTCAATCCCAAATACCTCTCCATCACCACCCGGTGTCCGCCGTCCCCACCGGTAATTCTTAGTACAAGTTGTCCCGACCAACATTGGGCTGCACAGTCTCGCTGATTTGCGTGACCATATGGACCAGATGGGTCAGTTTCTTGATGATAGGATCAGACGGGGAAATGCGACTGATCTTGACAATCAACTGCTCCAAGCGACCCTTGAGAAGGCCCATGATACGTGGTGTCACGTTGCATAACTGGTCATCCTGTTGAGTGGTTAGCATCGGCATCATGATCGCCAACTATCAGGGAGAAGACAAGAGCAAGACTTACCAAGTGCGGCACCATCTGGTGGAAGGTGACAATCACCATTTCCGTCATACCGATCTTCTCAATCAGATTCGGACCCTCCAAGTTGGCGGAGATGGTAGCCCCGACACTGAGGAGGAGAAGTGGTTGCAGTTCAGAAACGAAGCTGGGGTTGTACTTGATGATAACCTGCTTAAAGACATCTTCCACCTTGTCTTCACTCTGCAAAAATCGCATCATGGCACCGTCGTAGTCTCCAGCTGCCATCAACTCATCCACTATTTGGACCAGCTGATCCAGCTCGGCCTTCTCGCGTGGGTCGCGCCCAGCGGGAGAGAACGTCGATTGCTGGGAGTGGCGAGAGCGGCTAGAGGACGGAGGTGCTCTGTTATACTCGGGTGCTTCCCTGGTGTTGGAGTGAGAGCCAACACTGCCCCGCGAGGGCGCGTAACCGCTCTGAGCAAGAGCGTGCATTGTAGGGTTCGGAGCACCATAATGGCTGGTGCTCGGTCCATGACCTGCACCGTGCGACATGGTAACGGCAGGCAGAGCAGGAACAGGAGCCTGAGCTTCGCGTTCCCGCATGTGCTGCTTCAAAGCAAGGAACTCCTGCTGAATCACTGCGTGCGAGGTGGCCATAGTCGAGATCATTTCAGAAAGACGCGTGGTCTGAACCACAAGCTGGTCGAGCTTGGCCGAGTCAGCACGGCGTTGGCGCTCTATGCGTTCGAGGTCGTCGTTGATCTGACGATGAATGTCCTCGCCGAGGCGCTGGACAGCCTGATGAGCCACATCAGATATCGCAGGTACCAAATGTGTGTTCATGTGGCCGTTAAGTGATTTGATCAGGTGATCGTCGATACGAGTGCCGAGGTTGTGCACCACCTTGTCTGAGATAGCTTTGATGGTGTCCGACTTCTGCAGTGCCTGACCTACAGCGGCCGGTAGAACGGCAGCGACATCTTGCTGCATCTTCTGGCTGATATCCTTGTTGAACTTGGGGCCGAGTTGCTCTGCGAATGCCCTGCTGACCGTGTCGCGAACGAGCGGTGCAACGGCCTGCTCAAATTGGTCGTGCACAACCTTCTTCAGAACTAGCCCGGTATTCTCATTGAGGACTTCAGAAACCTTCTGAAGTAGCCCAGCTTGCATATTGATGAAGTTCTTCTGTTGCACACCCTGCTGCTCGTTGAGCTGAAGTACCATTTCCTGGAGGGCGAGACGCATGCGCTCATTCATTCCATGGCTGATACGGTCACCCATGGAGGACAGAAGCATCTCTATGTCTCCAGCCGACAAACCTGGCGCTGCCGCCGAAAGAGTGGGCTCCGACGCAGGAACTGCGCCCTTGGCGGGCCTAGTCTGAGGAGAGATGGTGTTTTGGCCTGGCAGGCCGTTGACGTTGGCAGCAACGAGGAAGTCGCGCTCGGCAGCTGCAGCGGCAGTAGCGGCAGCCTTCTTCTTACCCCGTCGCTTCTCCGGTCTCTCTTTTTCGACGGCCGGGGTGACCGGGGTTGGTTCCTCCTCCTTACGGTCAAGAATAGCAGTCCTAGACGACGAGGCAGCGGACCCGAGAACAGACTTTCGCTCCTCGGCTTGAGATGATGGTGTGTTCTGCAAGGTGTCCTTAGCACTCTCGCGTGTAGCCAGCCGAATGGGTAAGATAGCAGGAGTTTGCTGGGTTTTCTCAGGCTCCGGTGATGGTGGAGGAACGAGCTTAGCGATCTTCACTATACCGTTAGCGATGGCATCGACCGGGTGGAGCACCTTATTGTCCCCCGTCCAGCCAAGATCGCTCTGCTTGATGAAAATACCAGCCACACCCTTAGAATGCATGGCATAAAGCTCAAACAGTGTCTGCTCATCGTCGCCACTCGCTGTCTGAGGGTGGCAGAGGATGTCAAGCGACCGCAGTATACCCCGGTTGGCAAACGAGTACTCCCGTATACCACTAATAACGGCAGTAGACTCGGGCTGCGGAATGGAAGAGTCTTCGGCAGCAAGGCGCTGGATGTAGTCGACCTGCGAGATGTTCTTGAGGGCATACTTAGGTGCAGACAGGTGCAAGAAATAGACGGAGTTGCGTGTAGGGTGCCCAACAACGATCATACCGGTTTGGGGGTGGTACATAACGCTACAAACTGCGTCCGACTCTCTCGAATGGGGCAGGTTGAACTCTTGCACTGGCTTGCGCAAAGCGAGATCCCAAAGCTGCAGGGTGTGATTCTGCTTCATGCCGACAATCATATATCGCAAGGCTGTGTGTCTGTGGTATGGTCGGTACTTATCCAACAACAACACGGACGTGGGCCAAGCCTTCTCGCCTTCCGGCGTGCTCGTCAGAGTCATCAACGGCTCCTTGATTTCTAGTCGTGTGCGAGCAGGCAACGGGTTCCGAGGGTCAGAATCCTCCGCTGGAGCAACCAGGTCACGGATGTCCCAGAACTTGACACGGCCGGACTTGTCGAGGGAGACAAGCGTGGTGTCGTCAGGGCTGAAGGTGAAGTCTTTGCCGGCCTTACCGGTGTTGATCTTCAATGAGCACTGCTTGAAGAGCCGCTCCGTATCGACAACCCGGTTGCGCTCATCTTTGAAGAGGTTATGCGCAAAGATGTAAGACGGCCAGATGATGTTGATCGACTTTCCACGACCTACAGCAAAATATTCGGGATGTTCCGAAGAGATCCTGGCTCGAGTCTTGAGCACGCCCCCCGGGGCGTCACCCTCTTGAGATGTCATGGGCGGCAAGGCAAAACCATGCTGCTCTGGATGATCGTCAATGTAGTCCTTATCGCCATTCTTCATCTGCACCCAGTACACAGTGCCGCTGACACCAGTGCCAATGACGGCTTCCTTAGGGGTGACGTTTGCCGCGTCAGAGGGGGTAACCGACATGGCCACGTTGAAGATGCGATCGTCCGTCCTGGTGAAGATCTTAGCGTCCGCCCCGTCCGACTGCCGAATCACACGTATGCCACCTGTCTTGGACATGGCGTAGCTCATGTACGTCTGTGATGATGACACAAGATTCCGGTCAATCTGGTCAAACTCCTTCTTCAATCTAGCGATATCGAGAACGATGCTGTCCCGGAATGTTGGCCGGACTTCGTTAGCCGCCTCTTGGACGTTAATAGCGATCCAGGGCTTCATGGGGAAGTTGTAGACCTTGACCGTTGGCCGCTCTTCAATCACGACGATTTCCTCGCTCTCCCAGCTATCGGCAACAGGCCCATGCGCGTTGTCATGCACGTCTTCAGCCGCCCGTGCTGCCGCAGCTTCGTCAACAATGTCTCTGACTTCTTTGGCAAGCTCGGGATCCAGGGTGCTCTCTAGAACGTCCTGGTTTCCTTCCTTATCAAGTTCTCTCTTGATAGCTCTGGCAGCCATGTGGGCGGACTCCTCGAACTCCTCTTCAGTTCTGGCATGGAGCATGTTGTCCAGATCCTGGGCGATCTCGGCCTGGACCTCTTCCTCTTCCAAGCGGGCCAAAGCCTCCTGCGCCTCCATGTCGGCTGTTTGAGCGATGTCATTAACAGCTTCAGCAACGGTCGCGTTTGCCTTGTCCCCATTTCGAGGACTGTAGGCATGGACAGCTTGCTCACGGCGGTGCTGAGCAGGAGATGACGATGACTGATCAAGCTTCCGCCTGGTGTGATCGGGGCTGTGAAGAGGGCTTCGATCATTGCTAGGACGTTTTTGATCCTGATTAGCATACTGGTCCGATTTCTTGAGGATCTGGATGGCGCCAGGATGATGGCTCTTTGTCGCAGAGCTCGAGTCACCAGGTGTGGTGGACGACTTCGGCGTGCGAAGTGGCGAGGAGGCAGCCAACTGCTCAAAAGGGTTGTTGTAGTGAAAAATGCTGGCTTTAGGCGCGGTAGGCGCATTGCCAGGTGCCTGCTGTGCCCCTTGCGGACTAGAGCCGAGCTTAGCAGGCAAGCTTTGAGCGTCTCCAGTCGGCTCGAAGTCAAACGAAGCACGAGTGGGAATATGCGCCTGAACCGGGGTATTATCGATGCTTTCGGTCAAGCCGGTGTAGTCATCAGTCGCGGGCTGGTCTTTAGGCGGCTCATGGAGTGGCTCAGACGGCGCGCCGCCCGACTGAGCGGTCGATATGACTTTTGGCTGCGGTGAGGTTGAGTTACCGGAGCCGGGGCGCTCGCTCTGCGCTGGCTTGGGCCGGTTGAGAAGGTTAAGCAGATATTGCTGTGTATCGGAAGGGGGTTCGGTGGCATTCCATGTCGGCGCAGGAGCGGGGACCTCAATGGGCAGCTCTGGCTTCGCCATTTCATGATGGAGGGTACCCTTCATTAGTGCCGCGAGAAGACCAGTTGGATCCGCTGCAGCAGGAGCAGGGGCGTGAATGACGGTCTGGATCGCCTGGGATTGCGACTGCGAGGGGTGCACAGGTGGCTCTCGAGGAGCCGGAAGCCCCTGCAATTGGTGATGATTATTCTGGTTCTGGTGCTGCCCATGCGAAGTGCCCTGACTATTGCCCTGGTTACTAAACTTGAGCAAGTTGAGGAGATGCGTAGTCTGATCGTCGCCAGCTGGGCGCAGAGCAGCGTTCGCATTATTGATCTTGATTATGCCAAAAGGCAAGCTGGAGTTGCCGAAGCCTTGAGCAGGAGGAGTAGGGGCAGCTGGTGGGAATGCAGGCGAGTCCAAAGCAGGGGAGTCGTACGCATTGTTCACTCTAGGAGAATCAGCACCGGACTGATTGCCGTAGAATGACTGGCCACGACCGCCATGTTGATGATAGTTGTGGAAGCCATGGGCATCAGAGGCTGGGGAGTCCGGACCGGACTGGCGACGGAGCTGATCAAGCAAGGAATCGAAATGGTGCTGTGTGTCGTAAGAGCTATTACCACTCTGGCCACTGCCGCTAACACTGAAGTTCGGCATGGCTGCAGCACAAGAAGCAACCAGTCGACTGGACAGCGGACAGCAAAATCCCACCAGATAACCTAGCTATAGGCGAAAACGCGTTCCAAGATCCGATTCAGGTGACGGCAGTGCTTGTCTGTAGAGGAATGGGGAGATGGCAGAATCGATCTGAGGATTGAGGTTGGGTGTGGGGTTTCAGGTGCAGATACTGCTGGTCGAGAGCTCCTTCCTTTACGGCGAAGAGCTCTTGCGTCAGGGTAATTCCGCACCTTTGCCTCTTCACGATGCTTTGGGATTCTAAGTCGATATTTCAGACTGAAACCCAAGGGCAAAGTAAGGCAAACGAGACAAGAGACAAAAGCGAACCACGAGCAGAGTGTGATTGACGTACGTTTGCTCTGTTCGGAAAAGAGGTCGCCGTAGGTAGTTTAACAGGGCGGCCAAGGCGAAATTTATTCGATCGGCTGGACACCGATGTGACCCATGCAAAGCAAGCACCAGGAGTCCGACGTGGACACAGTGAATTGGCTGTGGCCAAACTGCTACCCACCAGAGACGGCCCGAGCTTCGAATTGGGTCACAATCCAATCAAAATGACGGACACGAACTTGGGCAGCCTCACGGGCAGTCTGGCAGAGGTGTGACGACACCCTCAATTGACGAGGCTCTGCTGCCACCAAGCACTCTTCTTATGTAAGCAAGATCTGACATCTGGCGCCCCATGGAGATTGTGAATCGGACCCTGATGCGGGCTAGTCTCAGGCGGGAATACCTTACCAAGGAGGAGTTTCATCAACCTTACTTCCTGGATTTTGGATGACAGCGTCTTTCGCTGGTGCACTCTAGTACATAACTATTTTGTTTATCCATTTGCGTACATGGTACCCGATCGCACAAACGTTTAATAGTCTCATGGTGACAACATAACCGGCCTCCGGCTCCGTTCGACCACAAGCATCTCGGTGATTCCTGGCTGCTGAACAACCCTGCCCGCCCAGGATGTTTTGTCTGCGCAGGTTTGTAACCTTTCCTCAAATTGTCCTAACTTGGCGATCTCCAGACTAACCCATCACTTTTGTATGCAGCTGGCTTCCGCTGCTCTTCATCCCGACCAACGCCTCGCCGGCCTTCATCTTCCTCTTCTTTGTCTGCACCTACTTTCTCAACCGACCATGCGTCTACTGCTCGTTCCTCTTGCTGATCCTTTTCCTCACGTCATGCAACTGGTCTGACCGATGCTTCTTCGACTTTTCCAGTAACTGGTTCCAACCACGACCGGGTGCGAGTTACATCTTTGTTCCGACTTCGACCGGTTGGTTTGGCAGGAAAGCAGTGGATTTGGGGCCGGCTGCCGCGGAAAGACTGAATAGAACTGTTCCTGAGGTGGTGGCGGACATGGTCAACACTACTGCTGGCGCATATACCGGGGCCGTCACGGCGCAATTTGAGCGGACAAGAGCAGAATGGACTGGCTTGGGTATGGAGTGGTTGCGGAGTTTGTTGGGTCGGAGAGAGTGGCGCATCGATTGTCTTGACGTTAACATTAGGTTATAGATGTCTTCGCCAGAATATACCTTTTTGCAAGCGTGGAAGCGAGCCTGACTGGCCTTGTGCAAAGCTCTATGCCTATATGAAAAACAACAGTACGAGCTTCATTGGGTCCGCATCACCACTGTCCTCGGTCGCAGGGCACCCTATATCGGCAGCACTGACAGGGAAAGCTTGCGAAGCAAAAGAAAGTGCCAAAAAGACGTACAACACCAGGGATTCCCCGGTGGTCACCCACCCGAGTACTAATCTGGCGATCACTGAGTTATCTAGGGGAGAGCGGACGGGATCCCGAGTTTTCCAGTGTCTATGGTCGTACGTGGCAGATGGTGTCGCGCTACCGGTTATATTATGTCTTTTTGAGTCCCCTTGCATATGAGGGCGGTTCGTGTAGGCCCTGTTGTAACGGCGTGCTATGGCAAATACTGCGTAGTGTTCAAGATATTGAGGCAGCACAACTATGGATATGATCGTAAAGGGCTTGGTGGTGATTTGGAAGCGTCTCGCATCGCAGTCGGTCGGTGCGGTTGTTCGTGTTGGAAGCCAAACGAGACTGTCACATACAGAGGGACGACCAACTCAATCTTATGATCCGTAATCACGTTACACGGGAGAGCCCAGCCAAGAGTATCACAATAGCAGGATTCGAAATGCGTTTTCACATCAATGTGTCGGACAGAACCAGGTGCAGACCGACATGGCGCGCAATTGCCTCGGCAAGAAGCGTGGTGGGGGGGGTTACTTGGATCTCTTACAATAGAAGTCCTTCAACTGTTGTTATGCAAGTATTTCGATGAACCGAACTATACACGAGATATACGGTCAACGCTTCTTTAAGAATGACCGCTGCAGGATCTAGGCAGCGGGCGGTGGAAGCAGTCAGGGCGATATTCGACCGGTAGGTTACATACCCTGCACCGACCTCGACATACCGCAGCCCGTTAATGAACACCACAGCTACCACTTGATTGTTGCCAAACAGAACTTCAATGGATTCGATAAGCGCTTGATGAGCGAGGCGGTACTGCTCGACGCGTCTCTTGGTCCTCCTAAGACCGGCAGCCAGCCAGTCGACTCGCAAGTACCGGGCTCCTCGATCCTGGCGTCGGCCACCTTCTCATTGATGATCACGCCGGCTTACTCTAATCTGAACAATGTGATGCACGGCGGAGCGGCTGGCGTCATTTTTGACATGCTGACGACGAGCGCCCTCGGGCCTCTTGCGCGACCTGGTTATTGGGAGTAAGTTTGCTAGCCTGGTCAGGTCGTTCACAGGCCACCGCTGTGCGGTAAGTGTTGTACATTGACATGCGTTACACCTAGCTTCCTGGGAGGCGTAACAAGGACGTTGAACATCAGCTACCTGAGAGCAGTACCTGTCGGTAGGTAACCTCCCTTCTTCCGAAGCCCCAACCTCACAACATGCTGGCTTTTCTAACAACTTATTTAGGGACCAACATTCATGTCCACTCCCAGGTTTACCAGGTCGGTAGGACGATGGCATACATCAAGGGTTGGATGACGAGTGAAGATGGTAAAAAGGTCTACTGTACCTGTGAGCATCACAAAGTCTTTGTGCCGAGTAAGAAGGAACATTTAGAGGTTCACGTGCCGTGGGATGACCAGTTCCAAGACGGGCACGTAAACAAATCCAAGTTATGACGCGTTGAGGTTGGCTATAACAAGGTGAATATGAGTAGTAGATTATTATCTTCGTTATGACTCGTTACTGGATAAGATCAGGGACATACCTACGTGAAGGACGTTGTACTACATGCAGTGCGAATCGGCTCGCAATAATGCTTTACGACATCAAGCCTGAAGTCAGACAGACATAAATAGATGCCTGAAAATACGCCCTAACAATTCCACAACTTGTAAATCTATGTGAGGTTAAGACTATTTCTGAGGCCTGGCAAGTGCAAGGGGGAGGATGAACCGAAGTCAATGGTTGGGTCCCAAGCACTGTAGATCACGTGGCCCGTGTTTGTGTCGCGACAGGATTTGGCGCGCTCTCCACGGCTATGTTCGCGACTGTCTTGTTCAGCCGCCATCGACGTAACCTACCGGATCCCGACGTTGACGATGTCGGGGCCCCATCAACAGCTACTTTGCTTCATACTTGCTGCTTTGTTGCTCTTATCTGTCTTCGAGCTCTTTCTCCATACATTTGGCGTGCTTAATCCAGTTCATCTGTTATTTCCGGAGGGATGGGTCCCGACGTGATCAGTCTTCTTTCAAGCCCCGAGCCAGAGCCCTTGCCGAAGGCCAACAAGCCGCCGAAACCATCAAGTACAAGTCTACGAGGCTTACAACAATCATGGGACTGGTCAGGGGTGGGTGCTGATGGCAGCGATGAGCGCATTCCCGAGAGTTCAGCTCCAACACGACAGATATCCGGGCCGAAAGTTGGTCGCGACGACTTGTTTTACGATTCAGATGATTTCGATATAACTGGGGATCTAGTTGGAGGTGCGAACGGAGGAAAGGATGAGGACAGAGCGTCCAAGAGGCGACGAGTGTCTGGGGAGTCGTCGGATCTTCCAACATTGGAACCACCACATAAGCGTGCTGCTTCAACTATGGACAAGCCTCCTATACCATCATCACCAAGAAGGACCAAATCTAAAATCGCTATTGAACCCATTGAGCTCTCGAGTTCCCCTATTCAACCAACAGCAGGATTTTCATGTGCATTGAAGCCCAATAAGGACAAAAACTCCAGTCCCATGCTTCAACCGCGATCCCTACCTAGGAAGTCTACAAATGCGCTGGCCGGTGATATGAGCGACTTCAGCAACCCCTTTGCTAGCTCGTCACCACTACCAGAAACAACCTCGCATCGTACAGAGCATATGGGGATGAATGTGGACTCATCAAAGGTACTGACGGTTGCCGCTTTGGGCTTTACCGAACCCCAGGCAAGGGAGGCTCTCCAGGAGACGAACAACGATGTTGCCAGGGCGATACATTGGCTTGTGGAGCATTCCAAGAAGAAAGATGATTCCGGAGCGGCTGGCAGAAGACAGCCATTCGAACGTCGAGCTCAGACCAAAGTATATGATAAAACTTCACCCAAGAGACCTGTGGCCTGGGACCCCATATCGAGCTCGGCTCCCTACTCTAATACTGTTCGGAGCAGCCCGCCATCTACCCGGACACTGCAGCGAAGCCGCTCGGAGATCATTTGTCTTGATGATTCCGACGATGCTGCTTCCAGAACCCCACGAAGGACTCATCCAGGAACACTCGTGACTGACAATTTTGGGTCGGAGTTGGACTTCGAGTCACCTGCATCGAGGGATAAGTCAGAGCCGTTCAAGTTCGACGACTCAGACTTGAACTCGGACATGGAGACTAAGTCCAAGCAGACATCTAAGCCGAGGACAATACCCAAGCCCCGACTTAAACCCAAATCCAGAAAAGAGGCCTTCAAACTTGACGACCTAGAGTCCGATGGTGTAGGACTCAGCTCTTCCGACTCAGATGGTCCAGACCACCTGGCCGAGATGAAAGCCGAGAAACGACGGGCATCGGGCAAAAAGCCCAGTACCTCGTCGAGATCAGGCACTTCGTCCAGACCATTGGCCAAATCTACGAAGAAGACTCCTGAAGAAGTTGCCCGGGAGAAGATCGCCCGCGAATGTGACAAGCTTCGCGCTAAGCAGGCACGAGAAACCGAGAAGGAGCGCAAGGCAAAAGAGAAACAGTTAGCAAGAGAAGAGAAAGCGGCCGAAAAGATACACGCCGCCGCCCTGGCCGAGGTAAACAAGAAGAAAACGGACAAGAAGGTATCCACGCCAGAGATGATCGTGGACCTCCCCCAAGGTTTCAACAAGAAGAAGCACGGTGATGTGGAGGTGATGCTGAAGGACATTGACGTGGAGTATCACTTTTATACCAGCCCTGTCGACAATGTGGTCAAGTGGCGACGCAAAGTACGGGCAAAATACAACCAGACCCTGGGACACTGGGAGCCGGTCCCCCTCCGCATTGAGGAAGAAAAACACATCATGGTAATTGTCGATGCTAGCCACCTCGTAGACCTGATCGTCGCCACGGACGACGATCCAGAGACGCATAGTCTCGAACAGCACGTCAAAAAGATAAAGTCACACTTCAAAGACCATAAGCTCATTTACCTCATCCAAGGCCTCGGCAGCTGGATGAGCGCCAACCGCAACTTCCGGAACAGACAATTCAACGCAGCGGTCAACAACCTAGACCCATCTGCCTCGACCTCCGCGGTAGCCACCTCTCGTCGGAAGAAGACAGCGGCAGCAGCAACAGCCACCCCCCGACAACATGTCGACTTCGAAGTCATCGAAGACGCCCTCCTCCGCCTCCAAGTCCACCACCAAGTCCTGATCCACCACACCAAAACCCCCGTCGACACATCCAACCAGATCGCCGTCTTCACCCAGCAGCTCTCCACCCTCCCCTACCGCCGCCTCCGCGACGACCTCAACGCCGCCGCCGCCTCCTTCTGCATGGAGTCCGGCCAGGTCAAGACCGGCGACGGCACGCGGGACACCTACGCCCGCATGCTGCAGGAGATCAACCGCATCACGGCGCCGATCGCGTACGGCATCATGGGGGAGTTCGAGTCGGTGGGGGATCTGGTCAGGGGGATGGAGAGCGGCGGACCGCTGAGGTTGGAGGATGTGAGGAAGTGTGTCGATCGAGAGGGCAATGTGGGGGATGACGCGAGGAGGATCGGGCCGAGTGTGTCGAAGAGGGTGTGGGGGATTTTCACGGGGAGAGACGAGGGGAGCATGAATGTTTAAGGTTACTGGGAGCATTTGTACTGGAGGTATGACTGGATTGCGTGGTGTAAAGGCATGGGTAAATGACCAGTACAGGGTTACTCAAGTACTGCTGTCTTGGGAACATGGAGGTTATGAAGGTATCAAAGTAATGGGAAACTAAGTCAAGTATTGATGTGCTTTATTGGGCGTGGCTGTCTTGCTATGCGCTTCATCAACGTTGATTTGCCTAAGACGTCATACTAACTATGAAGAGCCGCTAAGCTCGGCCTTGATAATCAATGTTATGCTCGTTTATTTCCTACCGCCTCAAGCGCTGTCCGAGCGAGTAAGCTCGTTCATTTCCCCCAACTCCTCCGGTAAAAATCATACAAAGCAATCGCTGTTAACACATATTGTTTTCCTCAAACCACGGGATCCTCCTCCCCACCTAAAGCCGTGGCCTTCAGATCCGGGGGAACAGCCCATCCATGTGCCGCAGCAACACGTTCGTACGCCTCAATAGCCTCCAGAATCCCATAGTCACCGGCCGGCTGCAAACGCGCGGGTCGGGGGTCCAGGTTGGTCAGCGCGATGCGGACCTGGATGATGACGCTCTCGATGCTGTTGGCCGGACTCCAGCCCGTGTTGGTCAGCAGCTCCAGACACATGGCTCCTCCGCCCGTGACGTGGCCGCCGCCGCCGTGCACGAAGGGCAGGAAACGGGGACGGATTATGCGCACGAAGGGTGGAGTCAGCGGCCAGTCCTTGCCGAAGCGAATCTCGGCGACGATCGATGTGATGCCGTGAGTCTTCATGTCTTGGGCGAAGGGCAGAGAGGAGTCGAAGCTGTGGAGTTCGACCACCCACTGGAAAAGGTTGATGACGTTGTTAAAGTCGATGAACCACCCTAGTTCGTGAAGAGGAGTCTTGGCCTGGGTGGCCTGAAGCTTCTTCAGTTCGCGGCTGAGGGCTTGGGTGGCGGCTCCTGTTGCCCAGGAGGGAGGCTCCAGACGAGGGAGGGTTTCGAGGTCCAGTGTGCCCGGTCGGAAGTCGGTGAGAGATTCGTCCATGGCTGGAGTAGGGGGCCGTGCATCAGTGGTGCTGCGGCACCTCTTCCGCTGAAGCACGGAAGTCGCGCTTGAGTCTCTGCTCCGCTTGCCCAGAGACTCGTTATTGTCCGGATGATCGTCGTCCCTAGCTAACAGCTGCCGGTCGATAGCGTCATCCCCTTCACTGTCCTCGTCAAGTGTGCGGATAGTGCTGTCAGATTTGTCCGCTTTCTGTCCGTTGATGTTGTGCAGGCCTGGCGGCATCGAACCCACCGGCAGATGTAGAATCTGGTTAGCGGGGCCTCTGATCTCTCGGCCAGGGGCCTGCTTCAAGAGTGCGCCTGTTGGAGCCGGAGCGGCCTGAGACGTGGATGCGGCAACTTGTGGCAAGGGGTTGCGAGCCCGCAAATCCTTCTTCACGAACAAGTAGCGACACTGGTGCCAATCAGGCTGGCTTACCACGTAATGAGGGTCGGTGGAGACGAACTCCTGGGGTGCGTTGATGATCTCATTCAAGCTCATAACACTGCTGACAGGAGTGTCTGCCATGGCCCAGTCAGACTCCCGGGAATAGGAGTACGTGTAGGACGTACTGGTGTCAAAACTGGTGCTGAAGTAAACCCCGTTTCCGAATGCTCGTCCTGTGCTGACGTCTTTGAAATCAAGACCACTACGGAGGATGCTGTGCCAGTTGGCGAGGCTGCTCCCATGCCATGCGAAAATGGTCGGATGATGAGACGAGCCCCTGCGCTGAGCCACCTCCCGCAGAGCCGTCTGGAACCGTGCCTCTCTGTCGGGCGAACCTTGGGAGAACCGAAACTGCATCCAACCGTCTATGCCGGGGATGTAGCCCGTCTTCGGGTTCGATACGCCTTGCAGCCCGTCCGATACTTGTTGTATATACGACCGGTTGGACGAGACAATCCAGCGAAGCAGAGAATAGCTTGCGGGTGATATATGCTCACAAGATCGAAGTTTGCCACCTGATCGTGTCAGCAGAAACTCGCGAAGCTCGGAGATACGCGGAAGACTGTCCAGCAGATAGCGTATTGCGATGCACTTGTCTTCGTCAGGGAGGTCGTCCAAGTCCACGTCGTATGGGAAGAGCTCGACCTCGACCGCTGGTGTAGTTGCCGTGATGACCCGGGGTGGAGCATCCAGCACCCTCTCGCCTAGGATGTTACTGAGATATGGGCAACGGAATGTCAAGGAACTGGACTCGCTGCTGGTACCAATAACAATGACATCGTGATCAGGGACCCTGTCTTGAAAATGAGGTATCGTGGAAATTATATGCCGCAATGCTAGGCGCTGTCCTCGGGATAGGCGGTCCAGCTCGGTTTGACAGTTGAGTACGATAGTATTGGTCTCTGGGTAGTTGATTGTACCGCGGATTCCTGCTTTCTGTGGCAATTGGATCGGCTGCAATTGGCCTGGAGTACCTGGTTCTACTTGTCCTCCTTGCGTTGCCTGCGTCTGTGACTGGCTTCCCTGTATTATCACCGGTGCTTGCCCAGATATTGAACCTCCGGAACTCCCCTGCTGGCCTGGCGTCATGAGGACCTGTGCGCCCTGATTCACCACCGATCCTGATGGTAGAGGCATAGCGGCCATCCCAACTGTCATAGCGGTATTAAGTGATGCATGTCCTGCAGATGAAGCTGAGGTTTGCGCGGGGGTACTGATATTCCAGAAGAGCGGCACCCGAATGCGGAGGCCAACGGGGAACTCTCGAATGCAGTATCTGCCTGACTTGGCGTCGTCTTGAAGCTGCTTCACCCACGCTCTTGAAGGGGAAGGTTGCAAGCTGGCATAACACAGGCTGACCAATAAATCAACAACGGCCGGCCGAATGAGAATCTCTTGCTCCAGGTCTGGTCCCAGGCCCAGGGACATGTACTGAAACAGACATAGGGGATCCGAGCAGACGTACGGGCGCAGGGCCTCGAAATCCTCATCCATCTTACGGTGGCAGCGCAGGCAGTACTTGGTGCACTTCGTGAAGAAGCGCAAGGCGAACTGTATGGCAACCAGCGGAAAGCTACAGCCATGGTTTGGACTCTGACCTTGGTTGCTTACCATGTTTGCTTCCATTAGATGATCCTGGTTGAGGATGTGGTCGTGGGCTTGATCCGTTGTCTCACTTTGCTGTGCGGGAAAATCGTGCTCGACTACCATCTCGTCATGGTCTCCAAGTCCAGTCTGGCTGATGAAGATCTCGTTTGCGGTGTCCCAGTCGGTCTTGTGCTTCAGTCGCAGCTTGACCAATGATACAAAAGCCTCGTTCAGAAACTGGTTCAGCGAGGCAGAAACGTGCATGGACTGAAACCTTCCTCGGCCATCGGACTCCGTCGGTTGTCTCTGCAACTGTGCCTTATCAGCAAACGCAGCCTGAGCCTCTGTAAGAGAAGGTTTGTAGCGTTGGCACAGGCCTATGCGATATTCCATCCCACAGTTTATGGCTGCGCGCTCAAGGACTGTCTCCAGGGAAATATATCCTGCTTGATAGCGAAGCAACAAGACCACATAATCGGTGTCTTGGATGTCCCAGACTTGAAGAGCATCTTCAGAGAGACCCAGCTTGTAAACGCGGATGGAGACACTGAGAATGCCTATGTCGTTGAAGGCTTCGAAGCCATGCACGATACCAACCCGGAAACCTGCTCGACGAGCTATCTGAGCATCTTGCTTCAAGTGGTGGAGTGCCTGCTTCTGACGGTCAGACATGGGCTCGTTCAGTCGATTCCCGCCACGGGACAGGCGTGGGGCAGGGCCGCTGCTCCAGTCATCGTCGTCATCATCGTCGCCCTCGGTCTGGTAGTCGTACTCTTCACTGCTAGGGTCCACGCCAGCGTCGTCCTCTACCTCTGCAGGGGAATCCTCTGTATCATCTTCCTCCTTTCCTGTGCCCTCAAGTGCATTGCCAAGCTTCTTGGAGAGCAGGCTGAGCATTTCATAGACATTGGACCCGAAGGATAATTGCTGAACCTTTGTTAATGCTTCTAGAATGTCAGTGGCAGTGTCGTCTTCCTCGGTGAACAGCATAAAACTGTGGTTGACCGGGTAGTCGGACACATCCTGGGCCAGGGCGCGAATGGTGATCTGTTTCCGACCCAACTTGGTATGACTGTAAGCTATAACAACCTCACCGTCCGAGTTGGCAGTAATGTTTGTGATACCTGGCACCAGACCTTGCTCAACCTTGCTCGAGGCCGAGCCTGCATCTGCTTTGAACTTGCGACCAGTCATCGCAAGTGTAGCGAAGGTGACCACGCTTCAGTTATGACTGGAAGGGGTGACCGATGCAGGTTCGGAGGGAGGGATGTAATTGCAAGTCGCTGTAGTGTTAATATATCGATGCAGAAATCGAAACCCATAGGCATGCGAAGGAAAAAAGATGCCAAGGTTGCAGAAGAATTGCGTTGCCTTGGGAAGTCGCTTGAAAAGGCAGAGGTGCAGGTGGTCGAAAGAACCAGCTTGGATGGTCTCCCACTGTAGGTTAGGTCTCTCATTGCTGCCTTAGCGCTATGTATGCTACAAGTGAAGTAGCACGGGTCGAAGTAGGTGAACAGCCCAACAACCTGGTAGAATCACAACGACAGTACACCATGATAAAGATCATTCTTTTTCGGTTTCTTCCCCTCAGACATTATCAGATGTCGTCTATTTCACATGTCAATCATGTAATCCAAGCCACAAGGAGAAGTGCTCGTCTGAAGTGAATCACTTAGCGAAGGCTAACAAAGCAAAAGTAGAGATACCTACCAGCGAGACACCGAGAAGCTACAGGTTGTAAGTTATACCGTAGCCATGCATAAGTTGCACCTCGCTCTGCTTGCACTAAGACCAACAGCATTGATCTTAACCCAGGGGCTAAGCGACTTGTCAGGTAGAGTAAATATGTCTCAAATATTTTGATGCAGGAGAGGCAAGTGGAAGGCGCCTCCCTATCCTTCCTGGGCACCCTCAAAGCCGCCCTAGGACAGCCGCGAAAGAGGTGCCTAGCTGGCCGCTCATCGCACAAGGAGCATGGAATCCTTGCCTAGGAGCCCTCATGGCTGTCTGCTGTAGGGCTGAGGATGTGAAACTACGAGTATGATGCATGAAGGCGAGTTCCATTATCTCAATCGAAAGATGAAATGTTGTTGGCTGAATGGAAAAGCAAGCAGATGTACCATGGTAGTCACAATGTTGCTTATGTAAGTCAATGCTACCTTGCTGCTAGCCCCAGGACGGTAAGTGCCCATGGAACGTACCCGACCTTACTAGCTGTGTGGGGAAGCTGTTCATAGCCACTAAGTACATCACAACAACATTCATGTTAGGATGTCTTTGAAAGAGAACACATAACTCATGGTAGTAGAAACCTTCACGCTTCAACATACAAGCTTATGATACCCCCTTTTTTTTCCCAGGTCTTGAGTGTTGAACCACAATGGCAGGTGATTCAAAAACTGGTCGCCGGCGCGGCAACAGTGTAACAACCAACACCAAGAACATCGCAATACACACCCGCCAACAATCTCGGCAGACAAACCAGTCGAACTCACAACATCTGGCAGATCCATTCTTACATGACTTCCTCTCTACGAACTTTGACCCGGCAGACTATCTCAATTCTGTTTTACCACCATTACACGCCTCATCAAACACTTCTTCTGCCAACCATGGCGCAGTCCCTCTCGCCGAGCTCTCCAGCCAAGCCCAGACAACTCTCTTACAGCTCAACGCTCACACCACGAGACTCACAAACACCCTCACCCAGCTCACTGACGACATACTAAGGAGCGGGAGCAGATTAGCCTACGAAGTTGAGCTTCTTCGGGGTGAGACATTAGGTCTAGCCGAGTCTCTCACTGAGGGTTTGCACGATGACATCGACAAATTTGTCCCTGGCGGACTTCAAGTAGCTACCTCGCTCTCAAAGCCCACGGCCCCAGCAGTAGATGGCCAGGAGACAGGTCGTCAAAGGGGCTTATCCGTATCAGCAGCGGCGCCACTACCGTCCTCTGATGAGCAAAACCCACCAGTAGCAGAGACAGCAGCCACACCAGATGAACCGTCGTACATCACACAACTCCGTACCTTGACCCTCGTACGGTCTCGTCTGGACTCCGTGATTAAGACCTTTGGCGACGCCATGGAATTCGTCTTCCCACCCTCGGAATTATCCGTGGGCTCCTCCTTCCTATCCGTTTCAGCGCCAGATCCGGGACCGGAGTCACATAGCACAGAGGAAAAAGGTCGACAGGTGCTACAGAAACTCAGAGATGAGATCTCGAGCTTGCTGGACAACAAAACAGATCCCATCCAGGGAATTGAGGACGCGGCAAGACGGATTGAGGAGTTGAAGGAGCTGACGGAGGTGTGGAAGGGCACGGCAGAAGAGAAGGGGAGGAACAAGTTTATTGAGACTCTGGCTAGGATGGTGGAGGTTCGACATCAGGAATTGCTGAAGGAGATGGACAGGACGGCGAAGGAGGACGGGAAGCGGGTGGAGACGGGGGCTCAGTCGAAGCAGGAGGGAGATAGCCAGGCGGAGAGTAGGGGATACGGCGGATATGCGCTTCTGGGGCAGTTGCAGAAGCTCAGGAGTGGGCTTTGAGGTAATCTCAGGGAACAGCAAGATGAACGCGGCCATATGCTTGACCTGGGAAACACAGGGTTGGCAGGACGAAAACTAGAAAGTGACTGCCTGCCTTCAATCTTTCCATGATATCTTGACCATACCCTATCAAGAATGGTGTTATATACTGGCAGCATACCATCTGCATGGTCAGCCTTCGCCTCTCTACGGATTATGCAGCCACTCTACCTGTGATATGTCCTTGTTGGTGTTGCGATGTTGCGTAGAAAATGAAAAGACGAGCTTTTTATCGCAAAAGTGGCCGGTCTATTTACATCAACCATATCTCAACCCTATTTTCAGTCAGACCTTGGTCAGCCATCCCAATCAAACCCTCTCTCCTGGCTGATGAGAAGTAACTGGTTGATAAATTCCTAAGCACCAAAAGCCAACCCTCGTCCATATACCAACGCCAGTCATGCTCATACACGGTAAACAGCCACCGCTATAGTCGTCAGCCACTTAGCTACTTCGCGACCATGGTGTAGGCCCGCATCAGCCGTGGGTTCAACGGTTAAGGAAGTTCCCAATGGCAAAGTGCCACGTCCCCGATCCCCTTTTAGTATCAGCTTAAACTGCTAGATCTAGAAGAAGTCTAGACAGGCAGTTTGAACTTCTTTCCCTTCATAACCTTGGTATAGTAGATCCAGAAGAAATCACTATACAGCACCGTCTGGATCAAGCCCGCGATAACAGCAATGTAATCCATCTTGTAGCTCTCACCCTCGGTCGCCCACCTCCAGATCCAGTTGGGAATATAGAGCGCGCGGTACATGCCCAGCGCAAACAGATAGTGCGTCGTGATCGTCTCCGCCTCGCCCGTGCGCTGAAGCATGAACAGCTGAGGCAGGATAGCAACCGACTCGAGCCAGATGCTGAAGGCCCAGAAGATCTCTGACAGGGTGTACTTGTACGGCCAGATGAGGGCCAGAGCTGCTGCCGCGCCGAGGAGGTATTGGACGCGGAAGGTGTCGAGGTTCGGATCGTTGGTGGGCTTGTATTGGTTCGTCATGAGGTAGAGGATGTATCCCTGGCTGGAGATGAAGAGGATCTTGAAGAAGATGTTGTAGTAGCTGTGGGTTTGGAAGAGGTCTGGACAGCCGTGTTAGTCACCGAAATTATACATGGCGACCATGGCTATATTGCCTACCAAGGTATCGTGTCACATAGACGAGCATGTAGAGAGCTTGCGACTTGAACGATATACCAGAACAACTCTGCAGAGTGTCAATGTCAGCGGTCCATATCTCCGTCATTGGGATAGCTAACGTCAGACGTCAGGGAACTAACTTGTAACTGGACCATCTTGTGAAGGAGGATGCCAATGGAGGCCAAGTGGGAGATGTCCCCTACATCGAACAGTTAGCGCAAACCCAACATTGTCGCAAATAGTAGGATACCATACCCAGGACTCGGAAAAGATTCAACATGGTGGCAGAACCGGTTCACCCGTCCAGAATTCAGAAAAGAAATGGCTACGGCAACAGACGTGGAGAGTCTGTAATTGACAGCTTCTCAAAGCGCGGATCACGACAGACTCAAGTGGTGGTCTTGTTCTCGAAAGAAACATGGGCAAGGCAGCTCTTCCAATTAAGGTATGGAAAGGACACGAACGCGGAATCACCAATTGGCTGCTGTATCCCTGTCACGAAACGGGAAGTGACGAATGCTGCCAAGACCCAACACTGACCTAGCTCTCAGGTACCGGACCTTGCCGTAGATTTTCCGAGCTAAATTTCACACATTTTCTCCAACCCAGGCGCTGCAGACGGGAATGCTTGATGTCCGTCCTTCTAAGACCGGGGCATTTCATAAGACGACATAAGACGAGAATCAACACTGAGGTCACAGGTAGAGGTGAGATGGCAGAACAATCATAGGTCATCAAGGTCGTGGTATCAATTTTTTCCGTTTCCCTTTCCGAAACATGATGTAGTGTACCTGCTGGTATTGTGCATTGAGATCTAGTATCTGTAGCTAGACCAAGCCATCATCATAAGCAGTAAATGCAGACCAAATCCGTCCCAGCGCCTGAGTTCCAGATACCGAATGCATTCCCTTGCTCAAAACCAACATGCAGCACACCTTTCCGACGTCCATCCCAGCCAACGACTAGCCAGCCATCTATTTGTGGTGGATCTTGCGCTGGTAGAAAGCGAGCTCCTCACCTTCAAGGATGTAACCGTCGCAGCGACCGGACTGGCCGGGTCTGCTGGAGACAACGGCGTAGAGACGACCGGCCTCGAACTGCTTCTCGAGGGCGGGGTCGACCTTGCCGGCGGTGGCGAAGCGGGCGGCCTGCTTCTTCTCGACGGAGTTGGACTTCTTCACCTCCTCGGTGGTGGCCTCCTTCTTTTGGCGTCTGCGACCAAGGGACTGGCCGTAGTGGGCCTCATACCACTGACGGAAAGGAGCGGCATCGACCTGGACAACGGCGGACTTGGTGAGGGTGTTGGTACGGACAAGCTCGTTGTTGGAAGGGTGGTAGGCGACGGCAATGACACGGGTCTTGCGGGTGGTGCCCTCGGAGGCCCAGGCGAAGTTACCGGCCTCGAGACGGAGGGCACGGTACTTGTGGTTACCGCCACGGGTGCGGACGACGTGGACGCGCTTGGCACCAATACGGGTGTTGGCGGGCTGGCGACCAGCTTCGAAAGCTCTCTTCTTCCCTGTTGACTGAGGTCAGAACGCGAACTGAGAGGGCCATATTTCAGACCATCAGAGGCGGGCTTTCGGTATATTATTAGATTATTCGGGAAGACGCACTGTAGTAGGCGCGCTTGGCACCGGAAGCAGAGCGCTTCGTGCGAGACGATCTGGTGATACCCATGGTGTCGATTTACCTTTGGGTCCTGGGACTGCAAACTCGACGGTGGTCAGCAACCGTCTTTTTCTGCAATTGCGATGTCCGAATTCCTCGCGACATGATAAAACCAGCAGAACTCGAGAAGTCTGATGATCGTAGAATGACCGTTCAAGAAATCTGTTGCTGCACTCACCTGTTGAATGCTCTGTCACCTACACAGAGTATCTTTGGCTGTTGTCGGTCGGTCTGGTAATGGAAATCGGTGGTGGTGTCGATAATTTTTGGGTTTGTGGGCTGGGGAGTGGAGCGTGCTCGAACTTTTGCCGGACCCCTAGTTTCTCCGGTTCAGAGTGAGAGAAAGGGGAGCGGTTAGGGGCACGTGATTGTCTCACAGATCAGAGTCTTGGCAAAGGTACAGCGGTACGTACTTTGGTTAGATCGTAGGTAGTTCTCCACATTGACCTGCATTCCTGGTTGGTATGCCTGGGAGCTTTGTTGTTTTGCTTGTTTGCAAGGCTGAATTCAGCTCCAAAAACATCTTCCACTGTCGTTTAAAACGCGACTTTCGGACGTGTTAACCCTCCTTTCACTACACTTCCAAGCAACCGAACGGATAGCATGGCCTTCAACCTGTTTGCCAGGCCGAGTGGCCCAGCTGCCGGGTCAACGCCTGCCGCAGGTCAGCAACCAGCTGCCGGTGGAGGACTGTTTGGTAGCAATAATGCTTCGACAACACCTGGTAGCTCTGTCTTCGGCGCATCCGCTACGACGCCACAAGCTCCAGCGACCGGTGGACTGTTTGGCAATCTCAACAAACCTGCGAACCCGTCCCCGCTTGGAGGAGGACTCAACACCAACACCACTACGTCAGGAGGATTAGGTGGAAGCCTGTTCGGCGCCACGAATACAGCAGCATCTCGGCCATCCCTTTTCGGTGCATCTACAGCTGCGTCCAATCAGCCCCAACAACAGCAACAACAGTCAGGCTTAGGTACCAGCATTTTCGGTGGCCAAGCGCAGCCTTCGTCCCTTGGCTTGAACCAGTCCCTAGCCCAGTCGCAACAACAGCAACAAGCACAGAACAAGGCTCCTACTGGTGGCGCATACTTTGATAGTCTACTGGCCAAGAGCAAAAAGCAGGCCGACGGAGAGTCAGTTATGGAAGAGCTCCCCAGTCTTCAACTTGGCCTTGGTGACCTTCGTCAGAAACTGAGAAAGCTTGGTCCAGGCGACAGGAACCGTCAAATCGATGGCAAGGCCCATTATCTGCTTGCTGGGTCCGGTGTCGACCCAGGAACAGCGGCAAGGGATTTGGGAGCCGCTTTCGGGATTCCGGGACGGAGCGATCGACCGATAGGAGGAAGTGCTGCTTCGGAGCTGGATGTTGAAACATACCTTTCCAACCTGCAGACGAAGACGACTCTTAGCATGATTGCCGATGGACTGGAACGGTCAGTCCGCGACTTCGACACTTTCGTGGAGGATAATGTCACCATGGAGTGGGAAGCCCAGCGGAAGCGCATCTATGAGCACTTTGGCATCAAACCACGTGAAGAGACAGGCCATACAACGGGAGCCACCCAGGGTCGAGAGACACAGACCGGTGGGTTTGGGCGGTCCGCCAGACGAAAGTCTACCGCACCCGCGTCAGGAGCGCGATCGACGCAGAAGGCTAGTGCATTTGGGAGATCATCTCTGCACAACAAGTCTCTGATTGGTGCTCCTAGTCGCATCGGGGCGCACGCGCCAGACTTCGCGGATGTTGAAACGGGCTTGAACGGCGACGCTTCTGGTCGCGGGGCACCTGCTATAGACGACCGCTTCTCGCGTGAGAAGCAGGTTAAGCTTGCTGACACTGTTCATGCTCTTAACGATGCCCGCCAGTATGGTCAGAACATGTATCTGCTCGGCGAACTCGCACAGCTGGAGGAGAGATCTGGTGATCGCCACGCACCTCACATTGTGGATGCCTACCATGCTATGATGGAGATCGTCGAGGAGGATCCAGACCGAGGCAAAGTTCCCAGGACACGACAGTTTGCCAAGATGTACCTGGATCCCAGTACCAACTCGGCCGATGCCGTCTCTATGCGAAAACGTGTTCTCAAGGGCGCCAATAGGTATTTGGAGAAGCAATTCTACCGCGAGATCGAGTCACAGATTGCGAAATTCCCACAAGAAGCCAACCTCGGTGGCCGGCCTGATATCGTTAGCAAGATTCGCGCCTACATTCGCCTCCGCAAAACACGCAAGAGCCTGGTGCCGGACCAGTATGACTTGCAAGAAGTCGGTGGGGAGCCCGTCTGGGCCGTTGTTTATTTCTTGCTACGAACTGGTCATGTCGACGAGGCGGCTGAATATGTCAACGATCATACTGGCCATTTCCGCAGCATTGACCGGAATTTCACGTCGTACATGAACAGCTATGCCTCAAGCGAGGATCGTCGCCTCAAGCGGCAGATGCAAGATCGTTGCAATAGCGAATATAACCAACGACTGAAGAATGCCCCGGAGAGATCCATTGATCCGTTCCGTATGGCATGCTTCAAGATCGTTGGGCGATGCGAGGTTCACAACCGCACACTAGAGAACATGCAGACAGACATCAATGATTGGGTCTGGCTGCAGTTCAACCTGGCACGCGAGGGAGACCGCACGGCCGAGCTTGCTAGCGAAATGTATGGTCTGTCGGAGCTCCAGTCCAGCATCAGAGAGATTGGGCTCAAGCATTTCCCCAAGAGCACGTCGGAGGACACAAACGGCAGCTTCGGCATGTTCTTCTACCTGCAGATATTGTCAGGCATGTTCGAGCAGGCCATTGCTTACTTGTATCCCTTCTCGTACGTCGATGCAGTCCATTTTGCCATTGCGCTCGAGAACTATGGTCTTCTCCGGCCTGCCGACCCGGTCACTGCCGGCAACGACCTGCTTAGCCACAACACCCGTGGGTTGCCACAGATCAACTTTGGGCGTATGGTTGGCTACTACACTCGCGACTTCCGCGCTGCCGACGTCGGTGCAGCGGTTGACTACCTCATACTGTTGTGTCTGAACGCCGATGACGAGGCAGCTGGTGCTCAACACACTGCGCTTTGCCACGAAGCTCTACGGGAACTGGTACTGGAGACTCGCGAGTTCAGCAAGCTGATAGGCGATATCAAGCCGGACGGACAGAGGATCAAGGGCCTCATCGAGGAGCGCGGATCGCTCATTGCTCCGCAAGGCGAAGAGGAGGAATTTGTCAGGTCAATCACCCTCCAGGCCGCCAGCTTCGCGGATGACAACGGACGCACAACGGATGCTGTTCTTCTGTATCATCTGGCTGGTGACTACGACACCGTGGTTGCCATCGTTAGCAGGGCACTCAGCGAAGCCATTTCTCTCGAGATTGGCGAGGACCCAATGCGTCTTATGCCGGTTAAACCGCGTGTGGCGGGCAAGGAGTCCGAAGCTCAGGCTGGAACGAGCCTGAGTTTGGCTGCTATTGATGACCCGGTCGAGCTGGCGAAGACAATGATGGCCATGTACGAGCAGGATGTCATGTTTTGGCAAAGAATCCGGGACCCTAACCGGATTGCCTGCTCGGTGCTGCTGCAGATGAGCGAAATCAAGGGACTTGTGGAGGCTGGCCAGTGGGCTCAGTGTCTAGACGTAAGTATCCGTGTTCCTATCACTACAAGTCATCGCGGGATTAGGTGCTGACAATTACGCAGAAAATCCGCAACTTGGAGATCCTGCCACTCAACGCGGGTGGCGATCCCTCCATCATTCGCAACTATGCAGCCAAGTTCTCCAGCCTGGCGCAGCCTGTGGCCGTCAATGTGCCCAACCTTTTGATGTGGACCATTATTTGCTGCCAGAAACAGAGGGAGAGGCTGATTAACGGCCAGTTCAGTGGTAATGAAGGAACGGCCAAGATGTTGGTCGACCAGTTGAAGGCTATCAGCATGGACCTTACCACCTACACCAGCCAGCTGCGGTACAGATTCCCGCCTCACTTGCACGAGGCTCTTGCAAGGGCGTCGGCTGATTGAGTGGAGAAAGGGGCGGTGAACGCGGGCTTTGGGGCGAAATACAGTGTCGTGATCATGATGTCAGATGGATAGACAAAATCGTGGTACAAGAGTCTAGGGAGTTTAGTGGTAGTGTAATTAGAGCAACAAGGGACTCTTGCCTGCGAAAAGGCCACCAAGTGTTATCATGTCCTGTGATCTTTTACCTGATGAAGCAGCCAAGCTTTATAATATTGCTATGCCTGGACAATGTAACAACCGGAGCTGTGGACCATATACATCATTTCGTTAACATCCTCATTGCCTTTTCTTCACCGCCTGCCGTTCATTACTCCCAACAATTCCTTGCAGCAAACCCACCACATACCTAGCAACGAAGAACGACAAGCCAGCCACAACCACCACCCAACCAACCGTCGGGACCAAACTCCTCGGTAGGACATTCCACAGAAATGGATCCAGAATGATGTCCACATCCACCGGCTCCGGGTTCTCCATCAGCGTCTTATTGGTCGTATAATAATCCGCCTTCGCATCGATCTTGAGAAACAGCAGAGACGTGAATTCATCCGCTTTCGGCCCCGGTCGCGACTCTGGCAGCTCGCCTTCGCCCCAAGCGGGTGCCTGCCGGGTCATGGTGTACAGGCCGAGAGACTGGATGAGTTCTGGCGTATCCCATACCGTGTTCAGGGGATAGGTCTCTAGACTGAAGGAGGTAGGTTGCTTTTTCCTCATCGTTAGCCAACAAGTCCGGTGTGAGTAGGAGGGAAGGGGATAAGGTACAGTAGCAGGCCAGCAGATGCGGACTTCATAGCGTTGGCCTGGTGTCAGATCATTGAGGAGATACCATGATGAGTAGCCGTCTTTATTCTCTTCACTGGGGAATGTGGCTTTGATCTGGGTTCTGAGGGACGAGTTGAGGGGCGTGAGGACTTCGAGGCGCAGGTCTGAGACTGTGGGGTGTTGGGCCGGGACTCGGATTGTTTGGGGCCCGAGGAAGATGGTCTTTTCTACGTTGGCCGAGGATAGTGTGGCTGAGAGCAAAAAGAGGAGAACACAAATTAGGTACATTTTGATTTTTATATGTTGTTGGGTGGGATAAATGAGGAAAGTTGGTGTAAGTGAGATTGGGAATGGTTGCTGAACATGACGACAGGGGTCATGGGGTGGGTCATGAGCATAAAACAACGTTGCATAAGAGTTCGTGATTTGTGTACGCTTATGCAACTCGAAATGCTTGCCTATTCTTTTCTGAACCAGCTTAGGCGCCGTAAGACTTCAAGCTCTTGACAGTATCCACAATGGTCTTCTCCAGCGGAATCCAATCGATCTTGAGAATGCTGTTCGTCTCCGAGTTGTCAACCTTGTATCGCTTGTCCTCAGGCGCTAATTCACCGCCCTTGACATCATCGCCAGGCAACTTGTCCTGATACTCGGGGAAGTTCTTCTTCACAACGTCCGCAATATCCCGGTTGGAGAACCTGGAGGAGAAGGTGAACAAGCGATGACCACCCGCCTCGGGAACCTCCAGACCGGCCTTGACATGCGCGGTAGCCACATCGCGAACATCGATCCAGATGGAGGCGGCACCGGTATCGGGAATCTGGTTCTTCCACTTTCCTTGCACCAGTTGGACGATACGCTCGTTGGAGGTGTTGATGGAATCCAGACTGGCGAGGTAGTGTACTACAGGGCCGAAAACCATAGGAGGGTTGATGGTGGCAAGGTCGAACTTGGCGTTGTTGGCGGGGTCCTTGACGAAGTCCCAGGCGGCCTTCTCAGCGAGCGTCTTGGACACACGGTATGCTGTTGGGGGGTTCCTGTGCATATCCTGTTCCGTTACCGGGTTCCATGATTTCTCGGAGAAGGTCGTGTTAGGGTCCGAGGTCTTCTCTTCGGTTAAGATAGCGGCAAAGGAAGAGGTCACGACCACACGGCGCACTTGAGGAGCGGAGCGCGCAATAGCCTTGAGTATGCCGGTTGTGCCATTCACAGCTGGGTCAACCAGTTCCGTCTTGGGATCCTCTATAGAACGTATTAGCACACCTGCGGTGGATTGGATCGAGCACAGGTTAGCTACTTACTCCAGTTGAAATGGAAGGGAGAAGCAGTGTGAAGGACTACCTCGATACCGGGGGTCTTCACGACCTCGTCAAAGGCATCGGGCTTGGCTATGTCGCCCGTCACGACAACTTTAAGCTGGTCCTCGTTCTTGTCTGGGTGGGCTTCCCGAATCTTCTGCGCCTTCTCCTCGGAGCGAACGGTGGTCACAACATTGTGTCCTTTCTGGAGGAGCTGCTCAAGGATGTGAGCAGCAATGAAGCCGGATCCGCCTATGTGTGCGCGTGTAAGTCACCGTTTGTGGTTATGGCGGACTTTCAATGGTCTTACCCGTAAGAAGTACTTTGGTCATTTTGTGTGACTTTGAATGATTTGTCTGGTACCGTAAAAGAGTTTCTCTGTTTCACGTCTCAAACTGATCTTGCTGGTATGGGAGGAGGGATATCTTCCACCTCTCGGTACTTTATACCGCCAGCGCCTCCCGGCGACAGTGACCTTGATGAGAGACCCCACATCGCCGCGGGGTTCCCACCGAAGCTTGAAGACGTCATTGGAGCTTTTTTGACGCCGACGGGACGCTCCTAAGTTAAGTCCGCGGTAATTACTAGCGAGGATATAACGTGTCGCCGGCGTTAAGGTCAACAAGTTCATAAGCATCCAATGTTGTTATGGTGATTAGTAGTCCTGATGACTGAAAAGCTGGACACGATAATGGGCGTCCAAAGTTATTCCACTTTGCCCCTAACCCTCCTCTTCCCCTGATCGATCGCTCCTTTCCAAACATGTTTCTTGTGATGGTTGATCGAACAGTTTTCCATTTTTCCCTCTACGTTTTGCTAGCTGATTAGAAGCATCGACGGCCATACAGATACACAGCATCCGAGTGTCTATCCTTGTCAACATGCCTGCTGTTCCGGGACTCCAGCAGTACCCAAGCACAGCTTGCATGGCGACGCCGTACCCACTACCATGCACCCAATAATGCAAAGGGTGCTACTCCCGACTGGTCCATGACCTGCAGCCTTGGACCTCGAGTCATAGGGTCAGTCTAGAGGTAGCATGCTGTTCTTATCATCCGGCTGTCAATACACTATCGGAAAGGCTGTTAGCTCCGTTCTACAACGCCATGCCATACCATGCACCTGAACGCTTCCTATACTCGTGCCGTCGAGGGGCGAGGATTCTCTTCAGGTCCAACAATTCTCAGACAGCACCCGTGAGTGTGAACAAATTTCAACCTGCACACAAATCCGAGTGCTATCTCCAGGTCATCGATAGACGCTTGAGGTTGGGCAAGACCTCGTTTGACATGCCTGTTACGTCCAAAAAAAAAGAGAAGGACGTTTTAGGGGCTTTTATATGCGGAGGGACATTTACTAGTCGCTTTGATCTGACGGCAGTCCCCGACGCGCAGATCCCGCAGGTTAAGTGCTCTCTACGCCGCGACGATCTCCTGGGACAATGGCTGGCTGGTGAGCTCCGACGTGGCTGTCCGCTCGACCAGAGAATGGGGGCCACTGGATGCTGGACCATCGTGTTGTTCACAAGCCATCCGCAACATGGGCGCCTACCCCTCTGTTACTCGGTCAACAGTCTATCGCCGCCTCCTCCTCTTGCTGAAGGGCGGAACTTCAAGTTATCACCTTCTTGAGAAGTCCACCTCCTCGAGGAGTTCCAGACAGTCTTGTACCATTGCTAAGAAACCCCCATTTCAGCTAATCTGTGCTACTCAGTATCACGCATCAGGCAACACAACGGACCTTGTGACCATGGCGAAAATGCTCCCACCAATAACGGTCAGGCTGGATCACAATGATTAGTTCAGGGCATAAAATTCATACGAGGTTCCGGGAAACCGTGCACCTAATAATGCTCTGCTATCTTCCGACGCCCATGCAGCGGCTTCGTCGACTCCGAAATCCAATGATACGTTGGCGATCTGGCATCCGGGGGGATCAGCCCTCTCACTTAGGATATGTTGGGGGGTCCTGTGGCGTTCATCTAAGGCTGGAAGATTGACCCCACGGATGCAGGTCGATAAGAAAAGCTCCGGCAACACCAAACCTTCCAAAGTTCCAAGCTTCCATGTTGCTGATGGTTAGCGACCATTATCTGCAGGATCCGCCCGCTTGGTATTTCAGTAAACAACTGGCTCAGCATTGCATCCGACCTTCCATTTGGTCTAGATCCAAGAGAACAATACAGGTACCGGCTTGGGCGACCACACTAATGCGCGTGCTCAGCTATGGACGGAAAGGCGCGCTGGTCCAAGCTCACTGCGACTCGTCCAGCTGGCTGCTTCTCACCGCATCATCAACAGCTGAGATTCAAGTTCACATTTTTCATATTTGTTTGTGGTCCTGGATCTTTGCACGGATGCAGGCATAGATATCCTCCCTTGGGCCGTGGCATATCAGCACCCAACACTCGCTTGGCCATGTTCAACAGGGCTACAGATCCTTTTCCGGCAGGTCTGTCCATGATTTGGACTGGCGCCAAAGTACATTCCCTTGCTGTATCACTCGTCGACCACTGACATTGTTCGGCTTTCTACATTCACTTCCTGCGTGCTTGTGATGTGGCATCAATTCTAGGTGAAGCTGGAGAGGCTTGTCTTCTTTCCAATGGTTGAAACACAGAATGAGCTGTCTCGAATGGAGGGACAGCATGCCGGAATAGCAACGGAGGAATAGCTTGAGAAACTCGAGTACTAGGTACCGTACATGCACACATACGGACGCAAGGCACGACGGTACCACTGCACCGTCATGTTGATGGTATTTGCGTCCCACGACTTCTTCCGCCGTGTACCGGTTCGCCTAGACCAGCTAACCATTGGATGAGTACACCTCTCATCCCTTGCAGAACGGCTCGTTTTTCCAACCACACAACTATCACCGCTTTATCTCTGTTCCATTGCGATACAGCGGATGGACAAGGCCACTGGACGGAACGAACGTATTCCGAAGCTAGTGATTACAAGTAGCAACATGGCATACAATTCTCGCCGAGCACCTTCCATTCAACTGGTGCTGGCAGTTGGTGCGATTTGCTCGCCCAACCGCTAATGGCCAGTCCCCTCCGGCTCATGTCAACCTTCAATTCAACCTGTTGTCCCATCATCTGTCAAGACTACCCTCTGAGAGGGTACTTTCATGAAGAGAGGCCGGGCCGTGTTACGGTATCCTGCTAGGGTAGAATGGAAAGAAGAGCCAGTGGAAGCTTAGTGGCATCTCCCACTAGCTATTCTACCCCTTAATTCCAGGATGGACCCTTGATATCGACACGACACCTCTTAACTCCGTGAGATCTTGCGGTTATAATGTCTGCCGGTTGACCTGCTACTGCTCTGATCTCATCCCATGTCATACCGCTATCTGGGCTCATCTCCGACCACATCTGGACGACATCATTGCGCAACGTGAGAGCAATTGTTCCTCGAGAGCTTAAACTGCTAGAAGCAACCCACCTGAGATTCCATGTTGGGCTGATGTGCAGTAGCCAGCCTGACCGCCCACATGGCTTTTAGACCATGCAAGTGTTTCGTGGATTTCCAAGGCACAGCTCAGAACAAGCCGAGGCGGCTGGACGCATATCCCATAACCTTCGATTGAATGAAGCACGCAAGGGTGCATCCTGGGTCGCTAGCTCTGCTCGGCATCGCTCTTATACGAGAGTCTTGTTCTCGTCGGGAACGGACACGTGCATGGCGGCAGTGTAACATACCAAGTCTCTCCTTCGCGCAAGCGGCGCGTCATCACACTCTGATCCATCTCACAAACCCTCCTTGTCTGATCTTACATCTCCTAGAGTGTTCTGCGGCTGTTGTACTGCCGCACCAGCTTTCATGGCCCCCCGGTTCACCCATGCCTGTGGGCTGAAGAGTGGATAGACCGGGGAAAAAGGGGGGGAACTGGTATTGTCCATCACACAGGTAGTTTATCACTTTTCCTGGGTGCTTATATGTATAGATACCGGGGGTCCTGGAGGTGATAATTATCTGTCCCGCTCCTGCCCCGAAACCTCTCATCTCAGGTAAATCCGACTCGTCAAATCTCAGTGTCGGCGAGTGCAGCTCCCTACAAACTGCCATCTCCGTTCCCAGATTGCTTCGGCTTTCGGACCGAGACAGGTTCAGTCCTGTTTGTCCGGACACACTCGTTTGCCCTGTTCCTCTCTGCCGTTTACACTCGTTTCCGTGACAAGAATCCTGAGGGTCGCCCTTGGCAACAGAACCAAAGCAAACACCGGGCTTTCTTCAACAGGGACGGGATTATATTATACTACCATGGGCATTTGTTACACTAGTCACCCTGACCATCTTCTCTGATACTTACTGCCGCACAACCTGATCAGCCACGCGCCGCCGGTTGCTGTATCGAAATGTCGGGACTCGTGGATGATTTGGAAGAGTTGGTGGGAATGCTCGACGGGGCCCATTGCGACTGCTGGTTCAACGAGACCGAGGTGGAGAATAATGGAGGGAGGGACAACCATGATGGCAGCATGGCTGGGGTGCGGATGGCAGACAAATGCATCGCCAACTGCAAGGACCAGTTCTTGGCCACCGTCCTACCCGGCTACAGCGATGAGACAAGCACCGAGACTTTCCAGACCGTGTGCGGCAAGCTGACCGCAGACGGGCCGAACCCACAGCTGTGGCCGCTGTACTGGTGCGACATGACCTTTTGCGGGGTCTGGATAGACCAGGCCGGTCTAGATCGTGAGTGCCTCTTGTCCTGGGCTATGCTTGCAGAGGCTAGACACTCACATTTGACAGCTAACGTCAACGGCATCATCAACAGGTGCAACAAGTGAGTTCACTTCATCTTCTGTCCTGCCTGCATGTGAGAAATGCTAACGTCATTCTCAGCCTTGGTTACAGTGGAGTCTTTGATCCAGGTCTGCCGCCACCGGATTACAAGTGTGTCACAGATATCAACAAGCTGGAAGGCTTGGAAGGGCAGTGCAGGATTCCAGCAGTGACGCAGACTGCGCCCGTCAGTGCCGACTCTCAGCCACCACCGACCATTACGTCCACCAGCGACATTGTGCTGGCGACACAGGGAGGGTCGTCATCCATGGCAACGCCATCGACAACCACCTCACATAGCCATGTCGAAACTACCCTGGCCTCATTCTCCTCCTCTGCCACCAACGATTCAGCCACGGCTCAGTCCAACAGCGACCTACCCACAGGCGTCAAGGTAGCGATAGCGGTATCCTCCGTACTTAGTCTTCTCGCAGCTCTCCTCCTAGCCCTCTTCCTCCTTCACCGTCGACGAAAGCATAACCATGCCGTCCTCTCTTCCGGCTTACCAATCAGCACGAAAAGCCACGACCATGTTTACCGACCACCTGGATCAGCAACCAGTCACCTCATCGACAGTCCCAACACAACGCGCCCGCCTTTGACTCCCCCACTCCGGCTTCGCGACCGGAAACTCCTCCCCTCCATCCTCAATCGGCCGTCTCGTTCCCCTTCCCCACCACTCACACCTCTTGATCCAGTCCACTTCCCTTCCTCCCCCATCTGCTCGCCAACCACCAACCGCCTCATCCCGAGACATGAGAAAACACCAAAGGTGTACCGGCCAGGCTCACCACCTCTGTCGCCACCACCCATTCCACCTGCTTACTTTACCGACAACAACAGAGGCAGCCTAGGCAGCAACAGCACCGTCACCTTTGCGGGCAGCACCAAATCAGCTGATGGCGGACAGGCCACCACCTCCGTCTCCTCTCTTCGCAAGGAGCCCCTGCCGTTTCGACCACCTCGACCTCATGAAGCATCGGACATACCCGACCTCGTAAGTCCGGTCAGTCCAACGGCAAGTGTCACCGTGATCAGTCCGGGGCCGCCACCTAACCGCGCGTTGCCAAGGACCCCAACGATTGTGGTAGATGGTGCCAGTCCATGTCCAAGTCCGGAAGATGATGAAGTTGTTGGGAAGAGGAAGAGGGAGGGAAAGGGGAGTGTCTCGCTGGCCAGCGGAAGGGAACGGGGTAGGGAGATGAATCTGGACCTGAATCTTGGAGCGAGGAAAGCACGGTAGAACTTTGGAGTGTGAGTGGGGATGGGGATGGGTGCGCGTATCGACGGGCGGTGGTGGGCGTTATAAGGAGCAACAAGGGTGTTATACATGGCGATGCGTGGTTAGTTGTGGGGGATAATGTGTACGAGAAACGAGATACCACAATGACGGAATGACAGTGTGCGTGTAAGGTAGGGCGTTGCAGTGTTCTAGGGTTGTGATATACATAGGTGTGGGAAAAGGCGAAATAAGGTATGTCAAGGGAATGAATGGTTAAAGGGTATATCTTCAATTTCTGGATGTCACAATGCAACGAATAGCGCAACAAGGGCAACTATTTCGTCAGTCCATTCTCCCTTGCCACCTTACTATTAATCCGTCACACTGACAATACTGCTTCGAGAATCTTGGCTTGCATGAACGTGTCCCGTCCTTGTCATAGCAGAGTATGGGGCAAGAACGGGGTCAGTATACCTTGCTTATTTGAGCTGTGGTTAGTATTGTCAAGCCCAAGCCTACAAGACGTTTCCAATAACCCAAGGCACGCATTTGAGCTGCATACCAGGAAAAGCAAAACAGCAGTCATAGGTGATGGTATCGATCACAATATCACTCAGCTAGCGTTCCTGAATCTGGGTTGAGGCCCTGGTTCCGACCGCTTCTACGGCACCAGCATATGGCCTATAATACATGCAGCTTCGACGACGGGAAAACTAGTGATAAGAACACAGAGGCATATTTAACGTGAATCCCTTGTCTCAAAAGGGCCAGCATACCCCCAGTTTCTCATCGAGGAAGCAGAACACACATGTCTCACCAATTGGTCAGCCGACTTTATTCGTCCGACCACCTCACATGACGCTCCGACCAGCCGACATCTGGCTGATGAGCCCCTTGTTCGGCCTCTTACTCACCATGTAGAGATTACCTGACTCGGACGCAAGGCTGAGAATCTAATCTTAAATCAATTGCATAAGATTTCTAGGTATAGAGGTGCTCATCATGACCATGGGTATCGCCAACCTCAAAACGCCTTGGTATAAGTCCCAAAATTCAAGCACTAACAACCCAAGCAAAACGACGTGCTGAACAGAAAAAAGGGTGGTACAAGAAAAGAAAAAGGAAATACAAGAGCCCATCAATTTCACGCTCACTATCTATCCCCCCTTATCATAACGACCCCCTCCTCCACAACCTCCTCTCCAACAACACATTCGTCCTCCTCAACGCGGCATTCTCCACCCTCAAATCATCCCTCTCCCGCAACACCGCGTCCAGCGTCGCCCTCATCCTACCCAGCCTCCTATCCGAATCCTCCCATCTCCGCCGCCACTCCTTGACCTCCCTCCCCAACCCCTTCACCCTCTCGTCCACACCCTCCTTTACCTCTCGGATCAAGACCTGTATCCGGTCTTTGAGGACTCTGATCTCCGTCTCCAGCCGGGAATTCTTGTCTCGTAGGGCGGAGTTGTCGGATTCCACGCGGACGAGCTTGAGGAGGAGCTCTTTCTCGTGGGATTTGTGCTGGGAGGAGTGGGATTCGTAGGCTTCCAGGGAGCGACGGAGATCGCCGTTTTCGACGGCTAGGTTGCGGACGTTGATTTGGAGTGAGGTGATGGTCTCCCGTTGATGGCGGAGGTCGGATTCCGCGGTGTGAAGAGAGGATTTGAGAGTGGTGTTCTCGCGGTGGAGGAGAGAGTTGGCTTCTTCCAGCTCGCGGATACGCTCGCGCATGGTGGAGTGGTCTTTGTCTGAGTGGTGAGAGTGAGAGTCCCAGTGTAGGTGGGGGTGGGGGATGTGGTGATGATGGTGAGAGTGGTGAGAGTGCCGACGGATGATCTTCACTGGATATCCGTGGCTATCTGTTTCGATGACGATGGTTCGGGGCATCTGCTGGGACTTGGACTTGGATTTCGTGTTCTTGGATATATTCTTCTTAGGTGTGCTTGGAAGAGTGTTGGAGACGGCGACTTCGGTGCCCACTGAGCGTGCAAGAGTTGATCAATGATATACCCAATATCGAGGAGTAGGGTCAACCTGACAAGATGTGACAGAGAAATTGTAGCCTACTGGTTGCTAGTGACTTGTGAAGAGCTTGAACTTGGATGCAGTGGTGGGTTTATATGTGGTGTGCCAAGGTCCTTTATCTAGGTATGCGTCTGCCTAGTTGGTCCGGTTTCGTTGCACGACAAAGAATGGGCAGACTTCTACCGAGACGACGGAACGGCGACAGATCAAGTATCGCGAGTTATTCAGTGTTGATTTCAAATTATGCGGGATCAAATCTCGGAGGTCAAGAAGAACGAATGAGATGAGCTTGACTCAACGAGGCGACAGCGGAAGGCTGGCTTAAAGCCGCCATTCTGTAAACCCATCTCCATGGGAGGCAGGGTCGGTTGATAGCAGTGAGATGTGGCGGGAACGGGGTGACTGTGTCAGGCTGAGAAGGATGAGGGACGGACCACGAGGCTCATCAGCATGGCCCACCCTCAAGGCTGACTTCAACCTGGCCAAAGCGTGGAGAAGATATAAGAGAGATGGCTCCCTCCTGGCAAGCCTGGAGAACAAGGTCCAGGTTACACAGATGACCATGAATAGACTAGCGACGTCGGCGAGAAGAGCAGACTGGGGGTCCAAGTCATCATAAGGGCTTCCTGTACCGCCTTCTAGCTAAACTTAGGGTAGTTGCTTGTCAAGGCGCACTGTCACTCGAACAGTCAAGGCACGACCCTGGTAGTGATAGACTTGCTCATCTCTGTGAATAAATGTCGAAGAAATTGTTGCCTTGGGTGAAGTCCTAGGATCCTAGCTCAAATGACCTCTTCCGTCTGATGGAGGTATGCGCAGCAGTTGTCTCAGGCAGGGGTCTGATGAGGCATCCCAGGACAGTGTCATTCCCCTTATCACTTTGGCAGGCAATTAAACTGTTCGAGATATCCAGATACTCTTGGGTCGAAGTGAGTTGAGTTGTTTGATGATGAAATAGACAGGCATAAGAGGACTGACAATTCAGCCAGTGAAGAGGTTAAGAATAGGCGCGCTTGTGAAGAATAGCCACTGGATCGCCAAACGCCGTGCATCCCCGTGCATCCCGCTATCTGTCGATCAACATCCTGACCCGACCCACTCGGCTGTGAGACTGCGCCTCAAGGTGGTCAGCATACCCTACAAAAAACCCAATGACCAGGTATCTCCCTTTTCCATCCGGCTCTTGTTCCGCTCAGTACGGACTCAATTACTGATGCGACCTAGAGGAACTGAACGCCTGCATCTTTCATGTGCAGGACTTTTAGCATTGCTCTGGTTTAGCGGTCGCATTCTTTGCCCTTGACAGTAGTTTACCCGGGGCGGACTTGAGGTTACAACCCAGCCCATAGCACACACGTCACGCGGATGTAGCACGCCTCCCGGCGGATGATTGACTATCCCAGCAAACATCTATCACCGGACCAGGAAGTATTCCGAGTCTGTGTATGTCTCATAAATCATAATCCCCTGACGGAGGTTTCTTTGCTGATTTCTTTCAGCTCAGCCTCACTTGAAGTTGCTTGCCACAGAGAAGCCTTGCGGCCCGTCGGCCGGCCACTTGTCAATGCCAACTCTAGCCAGACACCTCCCCTGGTAGCGTTCTTCCATGGGTGCTCCGACCGGAACGCAGAATTGAGCCTTCCCGAAACAAGCGCGTACGTCGCCTTATCGCAAGCTGGCTTCTGCAAATAAGTCCGGGTAATGGTGGAAGCACCACTAAACAAGCCCGCTGAATGCCACATGTCAAAAAGCTTGGCTTGACCATCACCATCCCCTTTAGGGCTTGAACCACCATAGCGACCCCATAATTACCACGGCAACTCCACACTTGGGCCTAATGTCTAATTAGACCACCACTAGCCAGGACATCGGGAGACAACCCTTGCCTGTGAAGGAAGGATGAAGCATGCGACCCCTGAGTCCCAAGTCCTTAGGGGAAGTTGTGAGTATTGGAGTAAAGACTCCGAGTAATGCTGAAATGAGGGGCGTACTTCAGGATAGGAGTCGGCTCACCTGGAATAAACATGGACAACAGCTAGGTGGATCCTCGGGCAGTGGCCGGGAGATGATCCAGACTGTTCGCTGACCCCGCTAGCGTGTAAGTCATAGCGGGTATTACGAGAAGCAGCTGAAGTCAAAAGCTTTCCCACTATCGAAAGGCTATGCCGCATAGAGCCTAACTTCGACGACGGCATCAGACGATGGTGATGAAGTGCAGTTGCTATTGGAGCGTGTACGGATCCTAATAGCTGGCCGAGGTGGGACTTGAGTGCTCCAAGGATGGAAGAACTACTGAACGGCAGTATAAGAGTTCTGGCTTGCCACTCTTCTTGAGTGAGACCGCTCGGCAAGGTCTCTTGGAATTTTTGAGAGTTCCCCTAGACCAGAACGTTAGCATCATGATTTTTTCCAAGTCTGGCTTGTCTGCCGCCTTGCTCGTGTCCACGGCCACGGCAGCCTCTCTGGAATTTGAGCATGCCAAACGTAAGAGGGGATAAGCGCAACCCCATGGTTCATCTACCAGTGCATGAGCAGCTGTCTAACATCATGAACCTTTCCAGGCGCACTCGCAGATAACTGTCTTCGAGCCATCCGTGGCACCGCAAGCATAGGACTACCCTTCTGCTCCTCGGCACTCACCATCAAACCCGTCACCTCGACCAGCTATGTCGCCGCACCAGCCGTGACTATCACGGTATCCACGACCACGACCACCAGCACGACGTTAACGACAACCACCGGCACTGAGACTGTGTATGTTGCTGTTCCTCACTCCTCTTGCGCATCCGCCTCTAACTTAGTTATCAGCAGCACTACTGTTCTCGCGAAACGCCGGACCGATCCAACCGTGAATATCCTCAACCAGTGTGGCAACAACCAGGCTCGCGTCACTTCAGCCTGTAGCCAGTTTCTGTCCGGCGTCCCAACATCGACGTCAACTATCCTGTCCACGACGACGCCAACGCTCTATACGACTGCTTCTGTAGGTCATGCAAAAGGTCCCGCATGAACTCCTCTTGCTAACGCATCACAGGCCACGATCACGGGAACCAGCACCGTAAACGTCGTTGCCACCACCACCTCCACCGTCCAGCCACCCGCTCCCACCAACCTCGTCGTGAACGGCAATTTCGACGAGACGGACGACATAGAACGCGACTGGACAGTCTTCGGCGACGCCTGCGGGCCAGCCTGCGGCACGGGTGTCATCCAGCACGACACCTTCGTGAGCGCGCCAGCGGCACTCAAGGTCTCGATCACCCAGCAATCCAGCATCTTCGGCGGATACTACAGCCTCGGCCAAGACTTCTACATCGACAACAGCAAGGAGTACATCTTCAGCTTCTCCTACCGCGCCGAGCAGGCGGGAACGACCCTCAGGATCGTCGTGGAGTGTGGCGAGTACGCCCCCGACGCGCTGGACACCTCCATGCATCCCACGACGGAGTGGCAGACGTTTACCTCGGGACGGGTGTCGTTTGCGAATACCGGCTCCAGCTCGGCTATGATGTATATTAACTTTGATGCGTATCCTGGTATCGGGGTTACGGATACTGTCTACCTGGATGATGTCAAGGTGGTACCAGCGTAAAGCGCCGTGTGGTACCTAGGTAGAGGAAATAAACGAGATAACATCCCCTCGGCTCCTGTTCTACGTCATGAAACACTGCACCGGCTGAGCGCACAAGGTGCAGCTGGCAAGTTTGAGACGGACACTAAGGTCCAGCCCAGATGTTCCTCCGGGGCAATTTACCAGTAAATGCATACACGTGGCATTGGTCTCTCTTTACAAGACGGCCTTCCTGCGTTCATCTGTATCGGGTCAGATATGCTCATTGCACGTTCGTCGTCGAGAAGTCGAAACCAACGATATAACTGGCAGTCGTACACTGTCCCATAGCGAACACCTCCAAAGAGCCTAGGCAGCGGTAGAATGGGCTGCTGACGAATGACATGACCCCAGCGAACCGGGTCGAAGATGCGGTAGTGGCGCCAGAGTGCATCCCCTTCCCCAGCTTTGCTGCCGTTGGTAGCTCAGTTCTGCCCTAGCGCAAGCAGCTGGAGGCGAGCTACTGACGCACTATCCCAATGTGGCGCGGCCGCCAAGGCCTGTGGATGAACAGAAAGAGCATATGCTTTGACACTCGGCCGAGCCGGATGGTCGACAAATATCCTTGTACACAACGGTTGTTTGGCTGACGTTCGTGGTTGGCAACGGAAAGGTCAGGATGGTGTGTGCATCATTAGGGTAGTATGGAAGGCATTATGGAGGACTATAAGAGGTGATGATCCCCTCAAGACCATGTCTTATCCGATTCACAAATCATAATTCAGGCGCCTTATTATCGAGAGACCCCATTGATCCGCAACCATGAAGGTCGCCAGATCGGTGATATTGACGGCCCTGCTGGTGTCTCTCAATTCAGCTACACCGCTGGAAGGAGGAGTAGCCAAGCGTGAGTGAAACTCCGGACCATATTCCACGCTTCTGACTGGCCCTGAAGTTTCTCCTTGGGGTGGCCGACAACTGCCTGCGTGCCATTCGGGGCACTTCAAGCATAGGGTTGGCATACTGCTCGTCGGCCTTGTCCGTCGCTTCCATCACCTCAACCAGCTATGTCGCTGCTCCTACGGTCACCATCGTGGTCCCAACTACAGCCACGACTAGCACAACTATGACCACGATCACTGGCATAGATATTGAGTAAGTCTCGCATAGCCCCCGCGGCCTTTTCCTGTAGCCCTGCGTTGTAACAAGTGACTGACCAGTTCTCACGGGACTACCATCGCCGCAGCCGCTCAGCCTAACAAGCGACGGACTGACCCAATCTCGAGAATCCTCAGCCAGTGCGGAAACAACCTTGGTCGTGTCAGTTCGGCATGCCGAGACTTCTTGAAGGGCGTGCCTACCTCAACCACAACGATCACGTCAACCACAACCCCTACGGAGCTGAGAACCGTGACCGTAGGTTCTCTTACCCCCAAACCGACGATTCCCTACAACACCATCCTCTCACTATCCCATCAAAGACAACAGCAACGACAACCCAAACGCTCATCACACCCCCCACGCCCACCAACCTCTGGCAAAACCCCTCCTTCGAAGCCCCGCTCCCCGCCTCCTCTCTCTTCCTCGCTCAGTGCACCACCGGCTGCGACGTCTCCCTCTCCCCGACTTCCCACACCGGCCTCCTCGGCCTGCGCCTCCTCGGCCTGCGCCTCCTCGTCACCTCCACCGGCCAGAAAGCCGGCGTCGTCCAGACCTTCACCACCACCTCCCCCTCGCGCTATCTCTTCAGCTTCTGGTATCGCGTGGACGGACCCGTGGTCCCCGACGCAAGGTTGAATTACTGGATCGATTACGAGCAGGTGCAGTTCTTCTCGGGCGGGGAGCTGAGCACGGAGTGGAGGTTGGCGGGACCGTTTGAGGTCGGGGGAGGAGGGGGGGTTTGGGAGCGGCAATGTGGGGGGGACCACGACGGTGGTGAGATTTGAGTCGAGCTATGGGGGTTTGCAGAGGTTTTATGTGGATGATGTTGTGTTTGTTGAGGAGATGTAGATGGATAGGGGAGGGAGTTGGGAGTGGTAGATGGGTGTGGAGGTGGACGCTTGTGAATCTTGAAGGCGTATGATGGAGGTTATAATGAGTAATCTATAAACTGGTGCTGTGGCTTGCGAGTTCATGGAGACGCGAGGGCCAAAAGGTTTGGCTTTGTAGTCGACAGCGACGAGGGCTATGGTTCACAGCCATCCTGCCAGGAGAAGATCACTTGAGACTTGCCCAAGGTGTTGGGCTATCGTTGAAAAGGTCTGGTTTCCCTAACAGCAACGGACGAGGAGAACTATCTACAGTCTAATGATGTGCCGTGGCCTCATATGCACTTGATAAACAAGCTCTGCTAAGGATCCTGTCTTCCACTCGACCGCTACGCATCATCTCCTCCCTCACTTCTTCCAAACGAACAAGAATCGTCCTTCCCGGTTGCAACAAAGCCGTCAGCTACCAGTCATCAATGCCCGCATAATCATTGCCGAAGACGCCACCGTGCTCCTTAGCTAGGTGGTCATACGTGTCGTTTGCGGATTCGAAGTCCCGCAAACACTCCCAGCACAAATGTGTGCCACATTCGCAAGTCATATGGTTGCAGCCCTCGATCTTCTCAATCGACGTCTTGCACTTTGGGCAGTCCTTAATTCCAAGCTCGGCCTTGATCTTCTGAGATGCTTCAAAAGCCCCACTGGTCTTGTCTTTGTAGTCGCCACACGACATGCCGCTGTGCTGTTCATGGCAGCTGCTGCAGGTTGCAACGTGGCAGTCCGGGCAGACCACCATGATCGCCGTTCCAACTCGGTAGACTTGTTCGCACCCAGGAGTTGGGCAAGAGCGGAATTTGTCCGGGTGCCGCTTGATGTGAGACATGGCCGACTCTTCAAGCACGGCCTCGGAGGTCGCGGAGTCGAGCTTCTCCTCCAACTCAGCTAAGGCGAGTGGCTTCTTGCATGTGTCCGCACTCCCCTTGCACTCAATGAGAGACTGAGAAGATGCGCCTGAGTGACAGAGGTTTTCGAAGCACTCCCTGCAGTAGATGTGGCCACATCTCGTCTGGACAGCATCATCCGGAGGGCACCAGCAGACGGAGCACTCGCCGGAATCTGCCGTGCCCGGATCGCTACTGAGCAAGCCGGCCGAAACTATCTTCAACGCTTTCTCGTAGTCTGCTCTGCAGCCGGCAACGACGATGCGCTTTGGGCTGGATAGCATATCGAACTTGGTAGGCCTGCCCTTCAGGGCAGAGCGGACGTCTTGAAAGCCACCATTGCGCGCCCACTCGACCTGCTTCTTCGTGAGTTCTATGTTGTAGACTTCTGCCGCCAGATTTGTCATAATTTCCGCGATGATGGCCATTGCCCGGTCGCATGCGGGTTGGCACCCAAAGACCCTGAGCTGCTTCTTGCGTTTATCCCGACACACAGCAACACCTAGTTCAGCCTCGATGGTCCTCAACCTCTGAAACATGGTGCCATCAACGACAAGCGCAGGAGACCAGAGAGTTGCTCCATTGTCACCCATGGCGATGTCGCCTGCGAAGATAACTTCCAAAGCTTTCTTGGCCTGGACTACATTCTTCATCTTCTCCGCCTCAATCTTGACAGTCGTGAAGCGAGACACCGGAGGATACTCATCGAAGCGTAGATACTGCGCTCTCCAAGTAGGCTGTAGCTCGTTGATCCTAGCACGGCAGACCTCGTAAATTCGGGTCAAGACTCTGAACTTGGCGGAAGGGAGAAGGCGAACTGTGAGACGTAAACTCCACCCAAAGGTCAAAGGTGCGTCATGAAGAAATTCAACGGCCTTTCTTGCGTCAGCCTCGTCGAAGAAGACAGCTTGTGCTTTGGTGCGTTTGCCGCCGAGATGTGTACCGTGCTGCCACCACTCTAGGGCCCCAATGCTTTTCAGCATCAATCGCACAGTAGTACAAGCCGCATCGACATCAGCTTCAAAGCTGGCCTTGCCTAGTTCGATATGTCGTGGGCTGAGATGACGAGGAAGAGACGACCGGACCTCTTCAACGGTGACATCAACGGGCACTGCCAAGAGCGTCACAGTCCAAACCAGCGTCGACGATGAGACTTTTACCTCCGCCGTCTCAACTTGCTGCCCAAGGATCTTGTAGCTTCCTGAGGCGTACCCGTCTTGCACTTTGACTGCCGTACCCTCATTTCTGAAGTTCAGCCAGATAGTACGAGTCGGGCGGTACCACGAGACAGCCACCTTCTTGCTGTTGATATCCCGGAGACTTGACCCCAGGGCCTCTTTGCCGTAGAATACCGCTGGGATAGGGGTCGCTTCGATGTCGTCCAAGCCTGTAGGACGCGAAACAAGCTTGTCGCATAGGGTCTTCGCAAAATGGGGATCTTCAACTCTTACTACGGCGCTGGGGCTGGTGTCACGACCCTCAGCTGGGTACAGGCGGATGGATCTGACTGGGACATCAAGACCCAGGGACTTGAACCAAGTGGCGACAGACGTCTCAGTGCTCTCAATGGGTAGGTTGTGGAGACGGACTGCTGACAGATCCGATGCAAGCACGACTTTGGCAACCGCAGCTCCATCGCTAAAGTGGACCTGACCGGCGGCCATGTCCCGGATCCAGTCATCGGTCAAGGTAGGCTCCTGGCAGAAGATGTTAGTCAAGGCTCGGAGTGATTGATGAGGCCAAGCATTTCAGGGTTAGATGAGTAAGACAACATACAGTCGAGTCCGTGGCTACGGCACTGCCATCGAGGTCTGGGCGCACAAGATGGTCGAAGCGGCACGAGTTGCCGTTACGGCAAGAGCCCTGCAAGATGTACTTGCAGGGCGCTGGACGTCTCTGATCCGTGGCCCGAGGAGCGCGTCCCTCGTGCAAGAAGGCACAAGCAACACCTCTAGTGCAATTTCCTCGAGCGAAGAAGTGGCACACGGTTTGGCGACGTTGTGCGGGAGCTTCGTGCTGCGGGGGCTCCTCTGCCGGCTTGGGTCGAATAGCGACCTGGGCCAGGGTCGAAAAGTGTCAGAGTTCGAAATCATCAGAGTAAGGAATGATATAAAGAAGGACGGAGGGTGTGGTAAACAAAGATGATGGCAAAGTTACCTGCATGACTTGAGGGTCTGCCATCTTGATGGCTGCCGTTGTCGGCAAGTGCGACGCAGTTAGAAGTTCACCTAGGCTCGTAATTGAATGGCAAGCAACTTGACGAAGGTTGTTTGATGATTGAAAGTTCCAATTTGTGCCGTCGAACGATTCAAGAATTGACGAGGGAAAGAAGAACGGAAGGAGCCCAGATATGTGAAGCTGCCAATGTGTCAGGTAGAACAAGAGTGGAAAGAGTGGAAAGAGTAGAAAGCGTAGAAAGAGAAGATGGTGGGGAAGAATAGATCTCGAAAGAGAAACCTGGAATCCCTTGAGTTTGCTGGTAATTGAAAAATCTGCGGAACTTGAAGTGAGCTGAAGGTGATGGGAGGAATTGCCTTAGGCTAGGTTAAGGTACCTCGAGGTGAGATGCCCATGCAGGTTGGCCAAAAGGTAACGTATTTTTGTAGGGAGACTGAGCAACAAGAACACCACAAAAATTACACGTCTGGGATTAACGCACAGCGAGACAACTGGTGGCCAGTCGAGGTTGTAGCTGGAGGCCAAAGCTGTCAAAGGTATCTCTGAGACTGTCAGCCCATTAGCTTATGTGACGGGAGTAGATCCAACTCATAAATTTGCAACAACTTGAACAAGAAGTACCAAAGGCAGCAGATGAATGAACGTAGTTCTATCCAGATAGGTAGGTATCAATACCGAAAAGAGAATACACGACGAATTAGGAGCCTCCCAGTACGTTCCAATACGGCAATACCCCAACAGTGCCTTCAGACCATCATACTTTAGGATTTCAATGTATACTTGTCATTGGGCGTCCGCAGAGTACATGAACCTCACAACAATACGGCCAACGTTTTCTTACACTTGGTGACTTCCAACTTGGGTCTTTACCAACCCACTATCACTTCTCGAGGACGCTGAAGCCTCGGCATCGGTGGAATCAGGCGTTTTGTTGGTCAGCGAGAAAGACACCGCAGAGTCAATTGGACTTGGCTCGTCGTCCAGAGCTGAGGCGGTGGCAGGTGGGCGAGCCGTCTGCAACGTTGGTGGCGTAACAGGGATCGTCTTGACCTCCCGCATCCCTGTCTCACGGGCCGCAATGACTCGTTCCGCAATGTCGTGGCACACTAGAGAACCGCTCGTCAGTATAGGTTCGTGCAGAAAGCATATCTTGCTAGCCAGAGAAAGAGCAAAGACTGGAGCTAACGGCAGCGAGAGTGCAGCAAGTCATACAACGGAGGGATGACTTACGTTTCGCGATGCTCGGTGCACCCAGAATCTTCATGACAGCCACATCTTGACCAGCTGACTTCCAGATCCATGATCGGATCTCCACCGCCGCCAATGAATCCACCCCCAGCTCACTGAGGCTGCTGTCTTTACCAACAGTCTCTTTAGGTAACCGTAGTAAACTCTCTAGGTGACGTTGGAAAGACGGCAAGAGGACCTCCACCGCAGCCGGTATGGTATCCGCTTGCTCCAATAGTTCAGCCAATGTCTGCTCCTCAACATCGGCTTGTGCTTGTGCCGTTCCGGCCACGGTAAAATGAGAGAACCGCGGATCATGGTGCCAGTGCAATGGATTTGGGTCATCCACACGATAACGACGCAAGCCCGTCACGATGTCGTCGACTGGACTGTCCGGCCGGCCGGCAACGATGGCTTCTAGGAACATGTGGTGCAGGTCGCGCTCCGAGATGGGTGGGTAGCCTTCCCGCTCGAGCCCAGCGTACAGATGACTAGAGCTACGATGCAGGAAGCCAAGACCGTAAATGACGCCAATGTTGATAGCCGTGGCCGGAAGAAGTCGGCCGCGACGATTGGCGGCAAGACCGTTCATATACTGTAGACTTCGAGTCAGCTCTATGTTTCAACAGGAGTTGGGAGGAAAGAAGGTACGCACCATATTGGCAGCTGCATAAGAGGCCTGGCCGGCATGTCCGCCCAAGCCAGCAAACGACGAGGTCATGATGAAGAACTCCATATCAGGTGAGTCAAAGGCCATGTCCAGATTTTTGGATCCAACAGTCTTGGGCTGCATCACACGGTTCAGATTTTCCAGTGTCATCTGAGAGAACACGCGGTCTTCCAAGACCATAGCGCCATTGATGACGCCGGCCACGGGAGGCATGTCGTTCGCCAACTTCTGCTTCAAGCGAAGCACGGCATCTAGATCTGTGACGTTGAGGACTTCGATCCGGATATTGGCTCCTCCAGCATTCAGCTCATCCTTCCATTTCGGCGACTGGTCTGGATTTCGACTGGCCAAGACAATGTTCCGGGCACCGTGTTTGATGAACAATCGACACAGACTCTGGCCAAGGTCACGAGTCAAGCCCACAAGCAGGTATGTTTTGTAGGGACGGAACAGATGCTCTTCTACGAGTGGCTTGATGGTATGAGCCACAGTCCTCTCTTTCTTCCAGTCTAGAATCTGGAATGCCTCTGGTTGTCTTGATGCACTGAGAAGGTCCGGGACGGAGATGATTGAAGGAGTGCCTGTGCTCTGCCACACCATTGACTTGGCCAAGGCAAGCTTGAAACCTTGTATCCACATGTCCTGAACGCTCTCGGCATTTTCCAGGTTGTTGCGGTGGTCGGCAGCCAGCAGTGAGTACCGAGAATGATACTCACAGTTTCGAGGGAGCGAGTCAATGATGAGCTCCGAGAGCTTGCTCGTTTCAGGCAAAAAGTCAAACACATATGCTTCATCCAGGGGGAAAACAGACTTGATCTCTCGTAGAGTTGAGGCTTGGTGAAGTAGACGCCAATCCGGTTTCTCTTTGCTCTTTTTGACGTCGGTGGTGTACACCTCCACAGTGATCCCGCGGTCCAGAAAGACTTCTTTGGCACATTCGAGCAAGATGTCATCTGGCTCAAACATCAGCACCAAGTTACCATGAACGTTCTCCGCGATTGTCAACGCCGTGAGATACCGAACCAGAAGGCCAATGAAGACTGGCGAATTGATGGATACTGTACCCAGTGGAATGACGCATGTTTCTGGAACCGAGACGCAGGAGCCGTTAACCTTGGACAAGGCGGCAACCAGGCCATTGTTCGACAAGTTGCGACCTAGACATACATGGCTGGAGTAGGTCCAGTCAAGTTTGAGGATGTCAACAGAACTGTACTCAACTTCGATCATGGTATGTCCCGGCATCGGGATATCGTAGCGTGCCAATGGACAAAGCGTGGTCTCATAGTAAGCCGAGCCATCTGTAGACTGAGCTGCTATGACTTCAAGGCCCTGCTTCAGGGTGTTGATGGGAGTGGTGACCAGCCTCCGCGATGCGTTGACGCGGTCGTTGCCAGCTGACCACGGTAGCACTCGTGGGACAAAGCGATGTCCGGCAAAGTCAACGTGTACTTCGTGCTCGTGCGACCACAGCACGTCTCCTTGTTTCGCCGCTTCAGCCACATGTCTCCTCGCAAGACGGGCGAACTCGGGTCCAATGACATGACCATTGAGACGCAGACATTGAATATCAAGCATGCGCATGGTGAGACTAGGAATCTCTGCAAGCATGGTACGAGCGAAGCCAAAGGAACCGGCATGGTCAGGGTTGTCATACCGTGCCGCGAGTGTCACCCAAAGTAGAATCATGGTGGGCCGCATAAGGGACTTCAAAACCTCTAATCTATGCTCTGTCATGGTAGAGAAGACAGGTTCGTCCAAGTCCTGAAGAAAGATGGCGGCTGTGATGGAAGACAACTCGACAGAGTTGAGCTCTATGCTGTCAAGTGTGCTCACAGTGATGAGCTTGTAGCAGTGCGATTTGAGTTGCTGAGCAAGCTGATTCATAATCGCAGCGGTATCGCTGGTTTTACCGCCGACGATGAGCAAGTGCTTCGTGAGCAGCTGATCACGTTGTTCGAGAGGTCTCAGAACACTGAGCTTAAGTTCACATTCGACTTGTCGAATAATCATAGTCAGTCCGGGGGCAAAGTACTGGTAGCCGTTCTTGGTGGTCTCTTTGAACCCGCACTGGTCGAGTATGTCAGGGTAGTCGGGCGGGGTGAACATGTCCTCAGTGTTAGACGAGAGCCCGGCCGCCTTCCTCATCCGAGTCCTCAATGAACTCCCAGATTCATGTACCAAGACGAGAAATCCGCCAGCCTTCATCTTCTGTCGAAGGCATTTGAGAACTGTAGTCGTGCCTGAAGTCTTGATGAGGGAAGTCGATAGAATGGCGAGATCATAGTTGGCATCGTCAACTCCGTCTCCAGAGGCGTCCTCAAGGTTGACTGCCTTGACGGTGACTTTGTTGGAATACTGTGACCGAGACACTTGGTTAAGCATCGGACCATCATCGGCCCCTATTGTGTAGGAGAGGAATGATGCGTTCAGACCTGCCAGTATGGGTTCAGTAAGACCAGACTCGACGCTTGTGAGGTCTAGGATGTTCATGCGAGGGTACCGATGAGCCACCTGCCGCACCACCCGACGTAGATGGCTTTGGAATTTAGCAAGCTGGTGAGCTTCTTCGACAACAAGAGGTAATATCCCAGGTAGCACATCAGGAAGATTTGCGCCAAGAGTCCGAACAAAGTCGAGAGACACTCTGTATGGAGACGTGCGAATGAACTCAGCCATTGTTTCCACCGTCTCCGCAGTCCACCTGTCCGAGGTATCGCTCGACATGGGCTGAAGTGCGGGTGACCGACAAGGAAGTCCATTTCTTGGTGCATTTGTAACCTGAGGGTTGCGAATGAAGAAGGCGGCAACGCGTTCGCAGCTCTCGACCAAGGCCAAGCGTGGTTCAATCTTATCAAAGGCGTCGGCCGAGACGATTTTATCTTCTGGGTCGAGTTCCATGACAGTGGTCAAGTACAGCTCGTAGTCATCCTCCGGCTTCGTCGGCGCAAATGAAGCAACGGTAAGACCCTCCACTTGGACTTCCATCTCACCGATCTCGTTGTACAGAGCAATATCGGCGGTGAATTTGGCGGGCGATTTCTTCAAGGTTGGCTGCACGTCCGTAAGAAAGGCATGGACGGACAACATCGAGTTGCTGCAATCCCTCATATCGCAAAGGGCCATGTTGAAGCGGATCCTCTCGATGGTGTCAGGAAGGAACGAAGTCCAGAGGGCCTTGTCGCCGGGTGAGCAATATGAAGCAAATGCCGACTGAAGGCAGGAATCCAGAGTGGCTGGGCTGATGGTTAGCTCAGTCGTGTCTTCTGCGTGTCGCTTCTTGATCCTGGCTGAGGAGAAGTCCAGCCGCCGTTCCAAACTCGAGATTCCCCTGAAGGGCCCAGAGTAGCACAGGCCAGTCTCGGCCATCATACTGTAAAAGGCGTTCTTATCAACCTTGGATGTCTCTGAGGAGGTTTCTACGAGAGGCGGGAGGGCATAGGGTGAGGGCTCTGCCAGAACGATCCGTAGCTTGCAAGAAAAGTTCTTCTTGAGGGTTGAGGTGCCACCAACCGGGGCAGAGGTCATTATGACGGCTGCCTCGATGGCTGACTGTCGTGGTGCCTTTTTACTACCAGAAAGGATGCGTACAGCGCACAAAAGTTCGACACCCTCTGACTTTGGTTCGACAATAATCCCGCTTTTGAACTCGACCTCCTCCAGCTCGACCAATGACGCTTCTCTGCCGTTCAACACCACTTTGGCTGCATCCAATGCCATGATACAATACGCCGAAGCAGGCAGCAGCGCCTGGCCTTGAAACTTGTGGCCCTCCACCCATGGAATCTCGTCAAGGTGAAGGATATTGCGCCACCTTAGCTCATAGTCGTCATCATCGCGTGTCCGACTGCCGAGGAGCTCATGTGGTGCGTGAGTCCGGTGGTGGTACTGGCGAGCAATCCTGGTTTCGCGATAGTATGTCTGTGAGTGATCCCAGGGATATGTTGGTGCGTTTCCCAAACGTCGAGTTAACAGGTTGGCACACGCCGAGTTCTGGACAAAATTGCGAAGCTGCACGGCATTGGGGCCAAACCAGGTCCACATCTTGCCAACAAACTCGGAGAAGGCAATCCTGTCATCCTTGTTTCTCTCAAGCAGACTGGCGTATTTGATGGCTAGGTCACCTAAACTCTTGGCTGTCTGCGTTACTGGTCCTTTTAGAGCCGGATGTGGGCCAAGTTCAATGATGCAATCAAAAGGGCCATGTTCTTGGAGTGCGGTCGATACAGCCTCGTAGAACAGTACAGGTTGTACCATGTTGTCCCTCCAATAACCTCCCGACAGCTCAGCGCAAGTTGGGTCATGCATAGCGTCAACGCTCGACACCCAGTGTGTTCCATTGCCTGCCAGGGAAGAGATGTGACAAGAGGCTAGAGCCTCCGTATACCGGAATGCTGGAACTTGCATGTGTGGCGAGTGGTAAGCGGTGTCCACTTCAAGCAGTCTGGCAAACTTCTTCTGCTGGACTAGGTCATCCCTCACTTGTCGGACCACATCTAAGTCGCCCGACAGGGTCACGCTAGAGGGAGCATTGCTGGCTGCAAGAAAAGTACCTCCTTTGTAGTCCTGGCGGGCGCACAGCTCCAGAGCCTCATGTCTGGAGACCCCCACGGCAACCATGCCACCCCTAGACCCTCTTGCGCCACAAGCCAAATGAGCATACCGGCCACGATAGTAGGATATGAGCATCGCATCCCTGGCCGACAGCTTTCCGGCAGCGTAAGCAGCAGCGATTTCGCCAGAAGAATGGCCGACGACCGTGTGAAAAGTAATGCCCAGGCTCCTCAACAGGTCAACCAGCGCGATCTGGATGGAAGTGCACAGCGGCTGAGAGATGGCGGCTACACCGACTCTCGCGAAACCAGGTTCAGCCATTATCTCGTGCCAAAGACTCCAAGATGGCGGATCCGCGCATTGCTGTAGTATCTTGTCAAGGGACACAATGGAGTCACGGTACACATTGCTCGTGAGAAGGAGCTGCTTGGACATGGTTGCCCACTGAGCACCTTGGCCCGTGAAGATGCCTAGGATCTTGAGAGGGCCTTCAGCGGGTCGAGATCGAGTGCCAAGGGCAGAGGGGTCACGGAGGAGTGCTTGAAGTCCGGCCCTTAGTTCGACAGAAGTGGTTGCCGACACTGAAGCCTTGTACAACAGGGCTGTGCGGTGCGTGTAAGTGTGCCATCCGAGCTGATCAGGCTCAACGGAAGGGTTGGCGACCAAGTAGTTTAGGTAGGACTCTACGACCGACCGTAGGGCAATCGTCGTATTGGCCGAGAGCAAGAGAGGCAACGCGACGCGCAAACCAGTACCCGGTTCAGTAGTATTCAAAGCATGGGACAGCGTCAAGTTGGGGCTAAAGGCCTGGGCCACCCCATCATGGATGGAAGGTATGTATTGCTCAACAATGGCGTGAGCGTTGGTTCCTCCGAAGCCGAATGAGTTTACACTGGCCCGCCTGGGCTGACCAGAGGGAGGTTGAGGCCATTGTGTCGTGGTGGTAGGAATTCGCAAGTTATTGTAGAATGGCTGGACACTAGGATTCAGATTCTCGAAATGGAGGTTGGAGGGAATGAAGCCCTTTTGCATGGACAATGTCGCTTTCAATAAACCGGCCAATCCCGCGGCCCCTTCGGTGTGACCAATCACAGTCTTGACCGAGCCAACCATTATCCGGGTGCTGCCATCCCTTGAGTCGTAATTGGCTTGGTGCTCCTGGACATTTGACGACATATCTTCTCTTGCATATGGGCCATCGACAGCGGCCCCAGGGTTCAGCTCAGACTTGTTTCCGAAGAAGGCTTGCTCAATGGCGGCTGCTTCGCGAGGATCCCCCGCGCGGGTACCAGTGCCATGTGCCTCGAAAAACTGGCAGCGGTCCTCAGGGTTGCGTGGATCGAGTCCGGATCGCTTATACGTGTCCTTGATCAATCGGGCTTGGGCCTCAGGGTTGGGCATGGTGATTCCCGGAGTACGTCCGTCCGAGTTGACTCCCGTCTCTCGGATGATGCCTTGAATGCAGTCGCCATCAGCCAGGGCGCGACTCAGGGGCTTGAGAAGGACGGCGGCTATGCCTTCGCCACGGGCATAGCCATCAGCGCGACTGTCCCACATATGACAACGTCCTGTTGGGCTCAGCATGTGGAGTTTTGATTCGGCGATGAACTGCTCAGGTGTCAACATCAGATTGGCACCTGTGACACACGCCATGGTGGACTCTCCTGCTCGGAGGCTCAGGACGCCTTGGTGGAGGGCGACAAGACTGGACGAACACGCGGTGTCGATGGTTATAGATGGGCCGTGGAAGTTGAAGAAGTAGGATATGCGGTTCGACATGATGGATTTCGCGTTGCCGGTTGCGAAGTATTGGCTTGTGGTCAACTCGTCGCGCCCGTTATTGGTCTCGTGGTCTCCCGTCATGACGCCAGCAAAGACAGCGACGGCTTTCCCGGCATATTGCTGCAAGGTGTAGCCGGCCGATTCCATGGCTTCATGGACAACTTCGAGGCACATGCGCTGCTGCGGGTCTATCGCTTCAGCTTCCATGGGCGTGATGTTAAAGAAGGAGGCATCGAAAACGCGATGGTCTTGCTCCAGCCAGTAGGCTTTGGGCGAGTCGGTCGTTCCATGGTGTGCGCCATCAGGGTGGTAAAAGCCTTTGATGTTAAAGCGCTCTGGAGGAACCTCCTTGGTGAGATCGACGGGGTTGGATAGCAGATTCCAAAAAGCAGCGGGCGAGGTGGCATCTCCAGCGAAGCGACAAGCACTGCCGACAATAGCCACCGGCTCAGATGTTGGGACCTTATAGGACATGACGAAGTATAGCAGAAAATTGGTACATATCGTAAGTTCAATCGTTCAGTAACTGCGGCATGGGCGTGGATGTGGCCGCATAGCAAGGTGCGAGACGATGAGAAAGCAGAGCGTTCCAGAGCAGGCCAAAAGATGGGAGGAGCCCTTTGTACAAAATGGGCGGCACGTTGAGGGGGACCTTGGACGTCTCAGCATTGAAACACCTTTACACGCCAAGTGGTGGTGCGGGCTCAGTGATAGCCTTGCCCTGTACAGGAAGGCGCTCAAGTCACCGGACAGGTCAACGGAGGCGTCACCACCTCCATTTCACTTGAACTTGCAGTTGGCACTTTCACTTCACTAGTCTGTTGGCACTAGGGCACAACTGGACCTCATTACTCAAACAGGACATGCCCATTTTTTTTGTGGCTTCCAGTGATGGCAACTCGACCAGGGCAGTTCATTACTAGTAAAAGGGTGGCTCCTTCCTACCTGTACGTTACAAACTCACGGTGGTGGCAGAACTGGCAAGTGCCACTTGGTTCGATGAGGTTGGCCCCCAACGGACCCAAGATGACCAACATAGAAAATGTGCCTCTCAGCAGCCTTATCTGGGAAGGGACTTTTACAACTGTCAGAGCCTTCCTAATCCGCGCGGCGCGGTCCAGTCATGGTTCCCAAAATGAGAACTGTGTGACCTTACAAGGCGACATCAAATGCTACTTGAAGCCAACGCTACCACGTATGCTGCATCGCACAGGTATTGGAGGCTTGGGAGGCAGCAGCCGCTCCTTCCTCTGCCCCCCCCCCCAAAAAAGGAACGTCAAGTGTTTCGCACAGTAGCTTGGCCAAACACAGAATGCAGAGCGAGTTGTCCAAGAGCTTCTGCTCCACCCTTTTGCATACCCCTACCTTACCTTGTGTGGTTCACTCATGGGACTGTGATTTCCGTGATTAGTCGAGGTATGTACCTGTACTCTCCCAGGACTGGATCTTTTGGCAGTGGCAGATGGAAGTGGTGGCTCCCGGAAGAGATAGACCCATCGGTTGTCGTGTTATCAGACAGCCTCACATAGTCCCAGGCTAGCTACCCGGATAGTAAGCGCTATAGTAGTTTCATGCATAGAGCAAACTTCACTTTGATAGGGAGTCTGGACGGCACTAAACGAATGTCAAAGCCTCCAGTGATTGGGTATTGAACACGGTGAGGTCATGGTCTCAGCCAACCATGGCGAGTTCCCTTCTGCCGTGACCAGCATTTAGTAGCAGGTCACTCGTGTTATGGTCAGACTATGTACCTAGTTGACATTGGCTTTCAAACGCCTACCAAGCGGCACGAGTCGAATGGGGTAACAATAGCAACTGGGGAAAGCGGTATCACCCGAACCAAGAACTACCGCACAGGGGTCAGAACAAAGACACTAGGTCACTCGACAATGCGTACGCTACATTTCAGCCAATATCGCAATTCAATCACACGGTAACCTCGATCACAAAGTACCTAGGCTTGGGGGCCAACAAAGCTCCAAGCGGGTCTGAAGCCACCGCTCTGTACCAGACCGCATCATATACTGATAACGTGAAGGTTGTGGTGGCGCACCCTACCGCTTGCACCTGACCGGGATGTCATCCCGTGAGCCTTGCGGAGGGTAAGGACAAAGCACAAGGTTGTACCGTCATCGAAAGTTATGCATGGGTAAGGACAAGCCGCTGGCAATTAAGATCTGATAGGCCTTCAGATCTCGACCTGGTTGGCAGAAACCCAGACAACAGTATTCTTTCCATAAGCCAGTCAGCGCTACGACTTATCCCGCAAAGAAGCAAACATGCAAGACATGATCTCACATGCTCTGAAGCTAAACTAGCTTGCCAGTCTACCCTGCCGTCGAGTCAACTGCCCCGCACGTCTGTAGACAAGACCGGGCTGACTTCCATGATGATGCTAAGGATTGTTTGCTCCTCGACCCCTGATGCAGATCCAGTAGGACCAGACCTATCATGGAAGGTAACTCGACGGCTGAGGTTCACATGTGATAGACCAAGATGGAGGGGGATCTTTCCCAAATGAGCCATAGGTCAAGCAATAAATGTGTTTGCGCAGCCTGATCGTCTTTGTCTCGAGATTCTAGCTCGCAGTCGGCTAGATTAGCGCTTCCGTTGTGCGACCCGGATGAGGTTCCCCGGTGCCCCGTCGTTTGAACATGTTCGTACTACATAGCCGCCATCATGCTTAAGCCATCCGTGCATGAATGTTCTTACTTGTTTGTACTCGAACGGCCTCGGTTGAGCCTTCACAGCACGGATCACATGCCAGTCAAATCGACGTTCTTCCCCAAGGACGAGTTGTCCACCAAAGAGGGTATGAGAAGAAGAGTCTTATTCAAAAGTATGGACAGGTATCAAACATTAACTAACCCAACCCGGGGTAAATAGGTACGCCAAAAAACGCCAAGATGCCGGTGTGCGGACCGTTCAGTTCCCAATATTCCAAGCGCTCCTTTTAAGCATCCACAACATCACCGGTGGCAAACAGCTCCAGGTTGATCCTCTCCTTGGCAACGCCCATATCCCTCAGCACCCTCCTGACATCGTACATGAACAACTCAGGTCCGCAGATGAAGTACTCCGTCGCATTGTTGGACAGGAAGAGGTCCTTCTCCGCATCCAGCTTGCTGAGGTCGATCCTGGTCTGGGCGAAGGGGTAGTCCTCGCCAAGCTTCTCCTCGGGGGTGGCGTTGCTGAGGAAGATCTTGGCCTTGACGTTCTCGTTCTTCTTGGTGATGGCCTTGACCTCGTCGTAGAAGGCCAGGGTCTTGGAGGTCCGCGAGCCGTGGATCCAGGATACCGGTCTGCTGACCGGCTTCTGGCCCGTGACGGTGGAGTCCTCCGTCAACGACTGCAAGATGGCCATCAACGGCGTGGCACCAACACCGGCCGAGATCAGCGCGATGGGTTTGCCCTCCTTGCTCTGATCGCTGGGGTCCACGAAGAACTCGCCCTGGGGATGCGACAGCTCGACCTCACTGCCCTCCTTCAACTCCCGATGGAGCAGGTTGGAGAGCACACCGGGGTGGTCCTTGACCTCGCCCTCGACAGCCTTGACGCTGATGCGGTAGTACTCGCCGGCGGCCTTGGGCGCCTCGCTCAGACTGTACTGTCTGCTCTGGAGAACACCCAGCTCCGGCACGAAGACCTGCAGACTGACATACTGACCAGGCAGATACTTGGGGAGCTTCACGCCGTCGAGGGGAGCGAGGTGAAAGCTGGCGATGTCGCTGCTCTCGGCCACCCTGCGGATGACCTTGAACTTGCGCCATCCCACCCAGTGGTCGGCCTTGTTGGCCTCGTACATCTCCGCCTCGCGGTTGATGAAGACGCTGGCGAGCACACCGTACGCGGCCGTCCAGGCGTCCACGATGGCGGGGGTAGCGGCGTCACCCAACACTTGGCCGATGGCCTCCATCAGGAACTGGCCGACGATGTCGTACTGTGGTGCGGTGATCTGGAGGGAGACGTGCTTGTGGGCGATACGCTCAACGGCGTGGTGGAGCTTGGGGAGGTCATCGATGTAGGTGGCGTAGGCAAGGACGGCGCCGGCCAGAGCACGTGGTTGGCGACCAGTGGTTTGACTGGTGAGACTGAAGACGTTCTTGAGTTCCTCGTGGGCGGCGAGGAGGTTGTTGTAGAAGGTTGTGGTGATGGTCACGCCGTGCTCCTGGAGGACAGGGGCAGTGGACTTGACGATGGCGATCTGCTCTGCGGTGAGGGGCGCCATGGTTGGTTCTTGCTGTGTTGACGATGCTTTGCGATGGGTCAGGTAGTCTGATAGCTGAATACAAGTGATTGTATTTGTTGGTCTACGCTATCTTGGATATAATCATGCTTCCTTCCCCGTGGGAATCCCTTGTTATTTATGGCAGCGGTTTCCCTCGCCTCCACTAGCACGAGTCAACCGGGAGCGTTGCATTCCCAGTAGAACCCAAGAAACATCGACCCTGAAAACCTACCATAATGATGGGACGACATGTTCGACGATCACGTCCAATTGTGCATCTCCGGGGCCGCGAAGCCCGAATAGTATTTCTCTCTGGTAATACTGGCCCGACATTGCAGTCGAGGCCGTGTCGCGCTGGGTTCCGTGTGCGGAAAGAATAGGACGATCCCAGAGGTCAGGCCATTTGTTCTGGGGAAAATTTGCATAAAGGGATATGGAGCGAATCCGGTTGGTCATCGTGGCACAAGCATCTCCGCGGCGACATAATCCGAACAACAACTTCCTCGGTGAACTTGACAGAGTCCAAGGTGAGCATTTGTAGTATAGTATGTAGTTACAGTGTATGGCAACTTGTGTAGACCATTGTGAACACTCAATTCCTCAATGGGTTCCAACTACATCGTGGTTGCTGCAGATTCATCTCTTATCAGTGGCTTATCGCTCTGAGGTAACGCGGGGGAATGGAACATAGCGCCAGAACACTTCGACGATCAACCATCGGTAATACATTATAGTCCGTCCCTATGACAAAAGAGGGTGCACCCAGACGCTCATAGTAATCCAAATAAAACAGAAAGATCCAAGAAAAAAGCTGTCATATCGCATCACAAATAACCCCATCAACCACGCCGTAAGCATGTAGCAATATCTCCATCTCCCTCAGTAATACCTCAATCTCTCCTCCTTCGCCTCACGAGTAGCATTACAACAACCCCCGTTCTTGCCGAAACAGCATCCTCCATTCCTGGAGAAACAGCATCCTCCGTTCTTGCTGAAGCAACAGCCCCCGTTGGTAGAGAAGCAACACCCGCCGTTCGTGGAGAAACAACATCCTCCGCTGGAACTGCAGCAGCAGTCTGGCTCATCCTCGTCCGACGGCTGCGCCGCCGTCATGGGTGGAGGACTTTGGTAGCCTGTTGTCATCTTGGGTTGGACATTTCGATGCTGCAGAGGAACGCCCTCGCCGGGGATGTTGCTGGATGCAGAGCTTCGGGGCGACGAGGCGATGTGGTTCTGTGAGTGAGGGTGGGAGTCCGATGGCGGTGAGGTTGCTGACGCTGAAGTTGTCGACTGTTGGGCTTCTGCATAAGACGGCGGCGCGTCGAAGTGTTCAGGTATGGGGACGGATTGTTGATGTGAATCATACTGCAGCGTTGGACCGGGTTTGGATGTTGTGGCCGCCATCTCAGTCGTCCAGGTAAGTAAAGGTAATTGAATAGTCCTGTCTCACTGTCTCGCTGTCTCACTGTCGTAGTATGTTGCACAGTCCAGGTGAGTAAGGATCGCTGCGCGCAATGAGTTGTGGTCGGGTTCTCGACTCAATCAATCCGTCTTGCTCTAAATACGAGGGAAATCCAAGATAGCGAGTATATCATTCCACAATGGAAGCGCAAATCACCAGATTTTGAAAGCCAACAAATGAAGCCTGAACGCGTAAGCCAGAGGTGTAAGACGGAGGGTTGCAACCAATCATCGTGATGCCTCCAACGCCATCGAAACGCCAACGGCCAACTGCGGCTGATCCTCCTCATCCTGTCTCATGCCATGTCATCAGCATAACCTTAATCAGACGTGCATGTCTTGCAGCGACCAGACAAAGTACCACCTCTCCACGTGGTGCTATCGTGATGGAGCATGTGGCTTAGGTACTTAGGGTGCCATGATAAGAACGCGTGAGCCAATGCTGTCCTATTCCCGTCGTCGACGCCACCATCCCCCCAAGGTTCAGATAAGATCCCGCTTAAGGAGGCCTCAATCATTACCTACGTTATCCACACTGTCCACGGGAATCCCCATTACCCCAGGTTTGTGCATGCACCCCGGCGGCCGTTTTGGCACAGGCGGGTGCCCCTTGGACGAAAGAGGCAGGAGCGTACACCTACCCATGTATCGTCCACGATTGACCGAAGCTTACGGCATCAGCTTTAGAGTCTGGCGTCTGGGACTGGATGTGCTGTTCAGTCAAGTAACCGAATAGTCTAGTCTGTCCACGTGCTTTGGGACTACCGTAAAGAATGATAATTATGGCTGGTTGAGCGAGAATGTTGCTGTTCATCGAAGATCACGTGGTACTGGAAGCTCTGGAGTAACCCAGCTTTACTCTGGGCCATAAGAAGGCCAAGATGACGATGAGATTGGGATATCACCATAAAGGTCAAGACAGGAAGCATGGCAGAAACATATCAATTCGTTAATGTATACAAAACTTCGTATGCAATGCCCACTTTTGATAAACATGCAAACGCATCATGGTATCAAAGCATAATAAGCTGAGAAAGGACAATCATGTCATAACCACCATCCCGGTCCAGATGCTCCCATATAAGCCCCAGATCACCAGAAGCCAAAAAGGTATCCGAGAAAAGACACACGCCAGTAAAAAACACCCGCCTAGCCATAAAATGTCCGGCAAACTCCCAAAATGTCATACAAAAAACATGCTTCCTCAGATGAAGAAGGTGTGGATCAGCCTCTTCCATGCAGGCATCGCAGCGAGAGTGGCGCGATGGGCGTTGATCTCCTCCCACGGCAGCTCGCGACGGCCCGTGTCCACGTCGATCTCGGCAAGGCGGATCCAGGGCTTGCCCTTCCACACCCAGCCGATGACGAAGAAGAAGATTACGACGGGCATGGCGAGGTAAGACTTGAAGAAGCCCTCTGCACTGTTGATTCTGGGTCCCTTTGCGGGGCAGATGGCAACGTAGAACTGGAAAAGATTCTGTTAGCGAGGTTCATCTGGAACAGAAAAGGTCGACGAAGAACATACCTGAGCGATCAAGACGATGACACACAAGAACAGGCCAAGCCAGCTACCATAGACACCGCCAGCAGCCCGGAATGGAATCTCGTCGAGGGTGTGACCCTGCTGCTTCCAAGCCGAACGGTAACGGATGTGAGCCAGGCAGATGGAGCCCCAAGTGAAGAGAGCAGCAAGACCAGAGATGGCAAGAAGCCAGTCGAAAATGGTTGATCCAGCCGCGAGGAGGTTGAGATAGGCCAGACCTCCGAGACTGATGATGACGGCAACGCTAAAGAGAGGACGGCCGGAGCGATCAATGTAGGAAAAGATCTTGGGAGCGTAGCCTTGCTGAGCCAGCGCCGTCAGGGTTCTGGAACCGCCGTAAACAGCCGAGACACCGATGGACAGCACCGACACGAGGATGATGACGTTCATGAACGAGTCCAGGCCCTTCAGGTTGGCATACTTGGCGGCCAAGACAAAGGGAGAGGCCTGACTGGTACCGGCGCCGGAGCCCAGAAGGTTAGGGTCGTTGTACGGGACAAGAAGGCCAACCATGCTGAGACCGACAACGTAGAAGATGGTGATACGCCAGAAGACCTGCTTGATGGCGCCGGGGAGAGCCTTGACGGGGTTCTGCGCCTCGGCAGCCGCAAGACCGACGAGCTCGGTTCCACTGAAGGAGAAAGCCGCCGTCACGAAGACACTACAGAAGCCGCGGAAGCCGTGGGCAAACGCGCCAGGGTCATGCCAGAGCTTGCCCCCGGTGTAGTGGTCGTAGCGTCCGCCGGAAGGTCCACCGCCGCAAACGAGCACGACAGCAATGATCATGAAAACGACGGTTGCGCCGAGCTTCAGGCAACCAGCCCAGAACTCCTCTTCGGCGTATCCCAAGGTTCCAAAGATGTTGACAATGATGACGGCAACCAGGAAAATGGTAATCCATACGGCTAAGATTCGATCACATGGTCAGCCATCACGTGAGCTTCACACAGGAGAGAGTTTAGGAAGGGTGTGAAAAACTAACCGACAGATATGCTGTCATTCCAGTAACCGATGGTGATACCACACACGGTCAACTCGAGCGGAAGCACAACACACCATTGCATCACGTAGTTCCATCCCATGGCGAAACCCCAGACAGGAGAGATGAAGCGAGTCGAGTACGTGTAGAAACCACCAGAGACAGGAAACATGACAGAAAGTTCGCCTGTAAAGAGGGTTAGTATAGCCTCTAGCGACTGGAGAGTAGGATTCGAGGCAGCTCACCTAGTGCATAGACCACGTTGAACATCATGACACCAATGATCAGGAAGTCGATGAGAAGCGAGCCTGGTCCGCCTGTGGCCAGGGCACCTCCACTACCGACGAAGAAACCGGCACCGATGGAGCCTCCAATGGCGATCATGTGTAAGTGGCGTGGCTTCATGTTCCTCTCCAACTCGTCGGCGACACCTCCCGTGTGGCCCGCCCGCTTCCCGAAGGACCGGAGGTTGAGTCCGTTTCGCGTTGCCCAGCTCTCATCTTGAACAACCACGAAGTTGTCGCTTGTGTTGTCGTAGGCTGGAGGAACGTCTCCAAATGTGTTGCTGGGCGTCGAGGAGCCCGAGCCCTGACCCTTCTCTTCTTTCGACATGGTGCCTTATGTTGAAACGCACTAACCGAAACGAAGCCCAAAGTCGAAGCAAAACCGGGTATGGTGACTATGACCACTGTACCCTCAAAGGGAAATGTAGAAAATGTCCCGAGGCACCTCAGTGGAGGTGTGTCTCGTTGTAGGCGGGACGAAAGCAAATGCTCAAGAGCAAAAGTGAGTGAGTGTTGAAGCAGATATGGAGCAAGAATGGAAGGAAGGGCTTTGAGAGGGAAGGGGACGAAGGACCAATTTATTGGGGGCATAACCTGACAAGAGGCATGCCACCGGATTCCCACAGAACGGGGTTGATCCCTTTACCGCTTGGACAAGGTGGAGCGGTATGGAGTGGCGCGCTGAGGGCTCGGAGGGCTGGATTCTGGGGTTGAATCAAGATCGCCGGCGCCGGGCGTCTGACTAGTACTGCAGCGCTACCACCACACTACCACAGCGCGTCTGGACGAACTATGCTGCGTAATGGAAGGACTGCCCTTCCAGAACCTCTAACGCATATTGTTGTTGTCGAGTCTAGGAGTTCGGATCAGCCGGTCCTGACTTGACTTGCCCCAACTCTGTACCTCCAACATAGCGTGTGGCTTTGAAAGCTCGCGGCAATGAGTCCCAGTGAGCCATGAGGTACTCAACACGTAGTGACCTACGTGTGCGTTCATCTCTTTCTTGCACAAGCTGCCAATGTGGCCCAACTTTCCAAGACCACAGGAGGGCTTGGGTGACGGTTAGCCCACCTCAGCTCCACCCATTTGCCCGCAATGACCGAGAGATCCATCCAATGATGGAAAATAATGGAGTAATAGCTGGCTTGGCTTCAACCAGCTAGTCCTAAACTCCGAACCGCGGAGGAAAATAACGTTGAAACCAACCAGTCCAGACACAGACATTACTCGTGCAACTCACGACTTCGTAGTATGCGTCACCGTGACTGGCCCAACTCGTTCGTGAGCGTACGTTCCACGACCTGCCAAGCCTTGAGGCTCCCCGATTCTGGAGAAACTAGCGTGGTGAAAAGAGGAATAGCTGCGATTATCGGCCTGTAGTGCAAGTCTTTTTCCGACAACCACTAGCTAGCGGAAAGGAACCGCGAAACACTCGGGGAGAGCCATGGCAATCATGTAACCCCAGAAACGTTCGAATTAGTAGCGGTAACGCCGGTAAAGGTGGTGTCAAGGTTTGCTCCTCAAAGGAGACCAGGACATTCCTCTGCCAGAACACAGGAAAAGGGAGGTTGTGACGTCGATCGCCACTACCGAACAACGTGTTACCTAATGTACCCCAAACCGGCCACTTGGCACTAGCCTGGACCCGCCTGGTTCAGGGCACCTCTGTCGAGTGGTCCGTGACGTCTGCTAACTTGTCCGGCCCATAACCGAAGAAGCTTGTGGTGGTGTCCGTACCTGAGGCTTGTTCACGTGTTGTTAGATGCGAGGCATAGAATATTCCACGACGCAGTCAAGAACGATCTGGATGCTCCTACGCGCATTTCAAAGCCCACTAGCTGTTGTCACCCCGTCCATGTCCCTTGGGAGCAATAGGTACACGTCCGCCTTCTCAGTCGGCGTAGGCTGGGTCCCAATGCGCAACCTTGGCGGATGGTTTCTGGTGTTCGACTGTTCGTGTCCAAATCGGCCCACTTCTTCCCCAGGCACAGGGGTTCGAATAGTGCGTAGAGGAGTCAAAAGTCCGGGAGCTTTGGCATGGAAGCCAATGCGTCGTGCCAACGTTCTCCTCGATATTGGACAGTCCATCGGTCAAGCATTGATGAATCTGGGGTTAGTGTGAGGGGTTGATATTAGCTGGACCAACTGATGACTGATGGCTACCACTGTGTTGAGTACTTCGTATGTAATAAGGTTGGCGGACATTTCAGAGATCCGGTAAGATTGGAAGGGGTGGAGATCTGCAAGATCACCGCTACCACCTCGGGAGCCTTCAGCGAGAGGGGAAGATCAGTTCGCAACAGCAGCAACCTTCGTGACATAATGAATTGTCATGTTTCCTGCAAAGCGACTTGCTAGTGGATAGTGATCAGCACGACGACCAGACGGCGAGTTGGAACAATGACCAAGGACTTGCTATAAATGACGGAGTTCGCCTATGCAGCTGGGTGCTGAACAAGTGCGTAGAGCTACCGGGGGTTTTGGATGAAGATTGGCTAGCTCCAGGATACACCAGGAATGAAAGGACAGCGGGCTCACTGGCCGCAGCTGCTGACAAGCTTGGCAAGCTGCTAGACTAGTAATATGCTCCATACAATATTGGACCGAGTCTAGACTCTAGACTATGCTCGCTGCTGAACGGTATTCCTGGGGAAAGTCGTGAGAACCTCTGGTCAATGACAATCTCACAGCGAGTGAGTCAATATGTCACTTGAGGGTCAAGAATAAAATCGGCAGAGCGATGTCGGTTGTGATTTGTAACTTTTCCCCAGATACAAGAGTCATGCGACGTCGTCTGACGCCGCCACGGCCGAGTGGTCGTGCACGGCCCACCTAAGGTACTTCATTCAATACGTGACTTTAAGTAGTATGCGGCTCTTGGCTTTAAGCTGGGGTTGAGGCAGGCACGTCGACTCATCGGGTGGCTGTGCCTGCATGACTGCAACCTAGCTTACCTAAACAGGCACGACTTCCGACTCTCTGTTACACAGTACACCAAACTCGGTATACAACCAGGACAACCTGCTGCGTTGTTGAAGAGGTGATGTGCTTGGAAACGGTGGTGTAGGTAGGTAGGATCACTGCGAATAAACCGAGGTAGACTGGCTTTGGTATAGAGATCATAGACTCCTCATTTGCATAGAGGGCTTCTGATCAACAACTAAGCTACACAAAGTTGCAACAAACAAACGCTGACATGCTGGCATGCTGATCCTACTCTTCGCAAGTGATACCCCAGATGTACAAGACATAGGTCGACCATTCCTGGCCGCTATCTCCTTCCCCGGCGGGGATCGTTGGCCTCGGCTTTGCGGATATCTCTGATCTCCTTGGTCCCAAGACTGCCAACCCCGCCTTCACTCCTCCGCTCCCAGCCGCCGAGCCTCACGCACAGACACGTTGCGTTATCCCCATCCCTGGACACCTCGGTGGCATATTCGACCACTTTACGTGCGCCTTCCTCAGGGGTCCGCGCTTCCTTGACAATGTCGACGATCTCCTGGTCAGCTAATGTCCCCGACACGCCGTCGCTGACAAGAACCATGAAGCTGTACTCGGCCGGTCCGAGTTCGACTCGGGAAATCTCTGGCTCGGCACTGACGCCCACCCTCTTGCTCTGCATGTCTCCGAACGCCCTACTGTTTGCTAGGCCCAGTATGCGCTCTTCACCAAAAGAGTCGGTGATCATGGAACCCGCGTAGCGTTGTAGTCGACGTGTCTCAGTCGGCAATGAAGGGTGGTGGTCCGAGGTAAGCGGCCTCGCAAGGCCTGTAGCAGTCTCACACAGGATGACGCGCGTATCACCAACATGGGCGACCACAAGCGTCGAATGTGCCGCAGGATGCCAAAAAGGCGCTTCTGTAGGGGTGGAAATGAGCGCGACCGAGGCGGTACTGCCACCCTTAAATCTGGTCGGCCCGCCAATGCCATGGCCAGAGGGTGGCTGATGGCTGGGCTTGCCGAGAACCTCGTCCCGATTGAGCGGCTGGTCCGAAACGGCTGGATCATCCCCATCAGGTTTACGTGCTTGGGCCGTGATAAAGTCCAAGTCCGCCCGCAGGAAGGCGTAGGTGAGGACGGTCTCGAGGCTGACCGCGTCCTTTCCGGACTCGTTCTTGGACTTCGGGTCACTGATTGACCCATCTGGATCTGACGTGGAACGGGGATCTGGTATGTCGAAGTGGGCGGGCTTGAATCGTCGGAAATAGCCGCCTACGGTACTCTTATATTCCTGCACCAGTCCTGTCTCCAGATCCACAGCCCTGCTCGCATCACCTTGAACAAGTACTGGCGGTTCGCTTTCCAGCGGGTCTGGGTGTGGTGGTTTCTCAGCGACACCACCCTGCTTGATACCCGGGATCACCATCTCTTGCTTGATCTCGTCCTCGGTCCTCTCTTGGGGTTGGTCCGTATTCTGTTGTCTTCCCGCGGTGGTAGTCGCGTGATTGGCACTCGAATCCTTCTTTTGCAGGCTGCTCCCCAAGTTGAATTCCACTGCTGCCTCCTCGATGTAACCATGCAGCTCATCTCGTAAGAACTCGCTACATTCTCTTCCCCCATGCCCGTCAAAGACACCAAAGTAGAAAATCTGCGGGTCTCCGTAGGCACTATCGGCATTTGTTCCTTCGCCTTCGGTTTTGGAACTACGGTTGCGAGAGAGACTAATCGGAGCTCTTTTTGCAAAGGCGGGCAATGCGATCGTGCCGGCTTGGTCGGTATCCTCGTTGTAGGAGCGCTGCCCGCGGAGGTTATAGGCCCCGAAGTGATGTTTCGCACTTCGCAGCGGTATCCTCACGACCGTGAGGTCACGGTTGGGCATATTCGGGGGCACAACCGCTGGAGAGGACCCTGGACGAGAGGCATGGGGTGTCGAGGCTGACCTCGGCAATTGATGACCTGGCCCGGCGGAGGACCGCGAATCAGGATGCAGAGACGATGATGGAAGATGTGTTATGAAGTACGTATTGAACTGGCGTCGCTGGCCATAGTTCACGGGTCGATATGACGAAAATGATGTTCGACGTGATGTTACCCGAGCGGGTAGTCGGTGCGGCTGTGGATGGAAGAACGTCGAGATGTAGCCCATAAAGGCATCCAGTAGTTGAGTCCTTGTCGTCGAAGGAGGCATGTCAGGGCCAGGTGCAGCCCTGCTTGGCCGTGGCCGTGGCTTAAAGCATCGCTCCAACCGAGGTGTCATTCTCTTGGTTTGAAAGGTAATCGTTGGGGTGTATGTAGGCACAATTGATGCGTAAATATCGGCTATCAGAACACCAGCAGTTGAAGAGCAACGTGATAAACTTCTACGGCTGATTTCACGGCCATGAGTGAAAAAAAAGACTTCGTAGGTCTCAAGGGGCTGACGGAGACAATGGGATAAATAAGTAGGTAGGATATCGTAGGAATAGAGGGGAAGCTACGATTAAACGCGTAGAAGCTTGAAACTTGTAAATGCAGGGCATAAATCGTCCCGAGTATTTGAGAACTACTCAAGGCGCGGAGAAACGCCTGTATATCTCCGCCAGGCGCAACCTGGCCGGGTGTTATTGGAAGCAAGATGAGGCGTGATCGAGGCAATGTTGTGCTGCTGAAGGGAGGAGAAGCGACGGTTACGTTGGGGAAGCTGCAGTGCACTGTCCCAGCCGACTGGTCCTGTGCACGGTCCAAACAAACTGGCCACGAATTGAAGTTCACAGCGCGGGCCGAAGCGGCCCCTTAAGGCGACGTCATTGCATGCGCCGCGAAGACGGGTTTAACGATAAGGGGCTTTAGGTATCGAGTCAAGTGCAGAGGCGATACTTCCATGTATAGACCTGTACGAAAGGAGACCGTCTCTTACGAACAGAATCCTGTCCGCAAAACTTTTTCATTGCCTGGGTCTTTCCATCACACCTGATCGATGCTGTTTTCGAGCCCATGGACGAGGTCGGCGATACACAAGATGCAGAGCCAGTGGATAAAGACATCACACAGGCTGCCCCCCTGGTGGTGAGCATCGTGCCAGACGGCGATGTGGTACTTGATGTCGAGTTTCAAAACTCTAGGGAGACCTTGAAGTCCGCAAAAAAGGCAACTTTATCTCACATCCGGCCTACCTTGGTTGCTTCTGCGCCTCAGTCGGAGCTGAAGCCTCGAGTCAAGGTGGCGTACCGTGTGCGACTGGCTACACTGAAACTGCACTCCAAGTACTTCGGAAACCTGCTGTCCGATACACGGTTTCAGGAAGCTCGATCAGTAGAGACTGCTTTCGAGAAGCTTATCCTCAAGGGCGCGAAAGCAGAGGAAGTAGAAGCACAAGACTTGCCTTGGGTGAAGATCGTTGACGACGATGAGGCAACGCGTTCTGCTGGTCGAGAAGCGGCCTTCGGCGACCTGTTGAGGATTCTGCACAATCTTGACACGGTCACCAAGTCATACACGTTCAATTATGTCGCCACTCTTGCCGTGCTCGCAGACCGATTTGACTGTGTCCTTGCCGTATCGCGGTACATGCCTCGGCTCAAGCCCAAATGGCCCTTAACGCAGCCGCGCGCCCCCAGAGACGACGGCGTTGGTCTCACCAAGCACACTGAAGACCTGCTGAGGCAGAAAATTCTCGTGGCATGGTTGCTCGATCAGCCGCTACGGTTGGCAGCAGCGTCGCGTGAGCTGATCATGTACGGCTCAGTTCGCTGGAGTGCGTTTGCGGAAGCTGACTCGCACGCATATGGTGCAACATGGTGGGATTTACAGGATGATCTGGAGAGTAAGTAGGCTTCCGTTTCTGCATTCACACAAACTGAGCTGACAGGTTACAAGGAGAACTTCAGTATCGTCGGGAGTGTATACTGAACACCGTTGCCTCCGCCATCCGTCACTTTCTCGGGCTTTATACTTCCCGCGTCCGCCAGTGCAAGCTTGGATACGATTCCAGCCTTGCCTGCGACTCTTATCAGTTGGGAGAAATGGTCCGATTCCTCAGCCGAAAGCGTCTGTTGTCCTTTGTGGACTTCTCACCCACCTCCCTGGACGCGGTGCCGGACCATGCTACTGTTGATATCATGCACATTCTCGCCACCCTCAAGGACCATCCCAACTACCAGATCGACAGGAACCACACGAACTGCGGACTGAGAAATCGCATCATACCCATCGCCGACTTCATCCAATCCCTGCTGTCGTCAAAAGTCATAGCAATCCGCCGTCATCTGTGGGTAGCGGACAGACAGTCAGAGTCCTGGCTTGCCCAAGCTGCGGCGGGTGAGAAAGACAAGCACGAGAAGAAAGTTTTCCGATTCACTCGATCTGTTGCAGCCGACCCCAGGCTGCGCCATGAAGGTGCCATGGGAGCTGACCGTCTTGCGCGGGATTTGTTTACGGCGCACAGTTGGGATTGGACGCCAGAGGAATGACAGATTGGTGTCACAACACATATTGAATATCTGGGTGGCATGCATAACGCTACATACCATCGTCCTTGTGGCAACATCATAGATGTTCAGGGAACTGATACGAGGGTAAAGAGGTTGATTTCAGTCTCCATATTGTATCACTTCTATGCTTGCTAGTCCCATGGTCACTCGAGCTATCTCGAGGCTCCCCGCTGCCTTGCCTGGTGGTGGCGCACTTGAGACCTGGTACACAACGTTGGCCACCTAATGTTTCCTGTGCCAGTTCTCGGCCCAGGTCAGCTCACTCTTACACGTCTCATAGACCCATCGAGTGAGCATCGAAGTGGAAGATGACGGAAGGTGGAGTTGGACGTTGTTGGCTGGGGCGGTGCCGCTTGTCACGCTTGTTTCACCGTCAACAACACTGCGAGAAGGGGGACGATTAGGCAGAGGGCATACTTGGATTGGTGATGTGCTTCCGTCAAGCTGGCACTATTACCCTTGTTGGTGGTGACCGGCTGAATAGGGTCACTACGGCTGGTGACTGGTCAGCATATCAAGTTGTGTACTGATGGATGATGGGATTTTAAGGCCATACTGGTCGAGAACGACAGAGCGGACTGAGCCGTTCTGGGCTTCGGTCGAGGCGGGAGCCATGGTGGGTTGGTGTCCTGATACTCTCAAAGGCGGGATACTCTCGAAATTAATGGCAAGATGATGAATCTTTGAGACATTGAGACTGATACTGGATGGCAGCCGAAGCTATTTATGATCTGGGCCAAGTGCTGTCCGCCCTGCCGACACATGGTTTTCCAACACACGGTGTGCATTGACAACTCCTGTGCGTCAACTCGATGGCCATTTCCAAATATTGTACTTTTGCCCAACACATGGTTTTCCAACATACGGTGTGCGCGATTTGGCTCCTGTGCTTCTGCTCATTGGCCATTCTCGAATATTGTACTTTTGCAAACCTTTCGTAGACAGGTTCTCGGCAGAAGGACCGTTCTCAGCCCTGCACTTGACATGTCCGGGTAATGCGTATGCCAGCCTACACAGGGTGACCGCTGACCAGTCTTGCAGGGTTGACGTATGTACATGCAACTCTTGACAATAGTACTGCCCCTGATTAGACGAGTACGCAGTACGTTGCGCGTGCAAGCATAACCGGAAGCGGGACACCCTTGCAGCAATACACCTTGCAATGAAATACAATAACTTCCATTGGACTATAAGGCCAGCTAAGTTATAGGCAGCCCCTGCCCGGCCTGCACATTCTGTCGTGGATGGTGGCATCGCCCAGCCTTGTAGTCTATTATCATTGAAAGTTAAGGTCGCTAATCACCACGTTCTACTAGGCATTTACAAGGTAATCTCGGTTTCCCTGGCGGTAGCGCTCAAGTCGCTAGTCTCGCCTCCAGCGACCTGCACCTTAGCATCGGACGTCAGCCGCCCTTCCAAAACGGCCACTTTAAGCGACCCCTTATCGCTCTTGATCGACAGCTTCACCTTCACCCCACCCAAGTTCTCGTGGTCCGGAATCTCGACAATCTCGTCCATGCCGTCGGCCGGATTTACGAGGACAGTGATCTTGTCGGCCCAGTTGTAGACGACCTTGTCCTTAGACAACGCCCTGTCACCCAAGACAATAGCCTTGCCCGGCCGCAGCAAGACGGGGATGCCGAAGAAGTCGTGCTGCTCCGTCACGTACCGGGAGCCCTGCCTCCACTTCCCGTCGAGGATGCCGTACCACCTGCCCTCGGGGACGTAGTAGGTCACCTGGCCCTCTTCCCCGTCGAAGACGGGCGCGACCAGCAGCGCGTCGCCGAGGAAGTACTGCGTGTCGAGGTGCCAGGCGATCGGGTCCTGGGGGATCTCAAGGATGGAGCTGCGCAGCATCGGGATGCCGGAGCGGTGCGTGGCCAGGGCCTGGCTGTAGAGGTACGGCATCAGGCGGTGCTTCCAGGCGACAAAGTGCGCCAGCACCCGGGACGCCTCTTCCGATGGGTCAATCAGCCAGGGCACGCGGAAGGAGCCGCTGCCGTGGAGGCGCGAGTGCGACGAGAAGAGCCCAAAGGCCACCCAGCGCTTGAACAGGGCCGGGTCCGGGTTGCCCTCGAAGCCGCCGATGTCGTGCGCCCAGAAGCCGAAGCCGCCAAGTGCGAGCGACATGCCGCCGCGCAGCGTCTCGGCCATGGCGGGGAAGGTCGAGTACGGGTCTCCGCCCCAGTGCACTGGGAATCTCTATGCGGGAGGGGAAAATGTCAGCTGGTGTGATGCACGTCGGAATACCATAGGAAGGCGGGGAAGACACTCATGCGTACCTGGCAGCCCGCAGTTGCGGATCTGGCAAACAGTGCGGCGTTGTTCTTGCCCTTGGCCTCCTCGAGAACCTCAAAGGTGACCTTGTTGTAAAGGAACGAGTAGTAATTGTGCATCTTCTGCGGGTCCGAGCCGTCAAAGTAGACAACATCACCGGTCGGAATGCGCTCGCCGAAATCCGTCTTGAACGAATCCACCCCCATGTCGATCAGGGCCCTGAGCTTGGACTGGTACCATTTGCACGCGTCGGGATTGGTGAAGTCGACGAAGGCCATACCGGCTTGCTGTCGTACAGGTTAGCCTTTTTGTACAAGCGAACATTGAGAGAGTGGTTGCGCGCGGCGTACCCAGAAGTCGTACTGCCACACACTGCCATCGCCACGCTTGACAAAGTATCCCTTTTCGGCGCCCTCGTCGAACAGCTTGCTTTCTTGCGCAATGTAAGAGTTGATCCATACACAAACCTGGGATGTGTGTCAGCGGCAGTTCTCAAGGATGTCCTTGGGACACACTAATGGTTGCGGTAGGATGGGAAGCTCACATGCTGGCCTCTCTCTTTCAGTCTCCGCAGTTGGCCGGCGGCGTCTGGGAAGAGGTCCTGATCAAACTCAAAGTCGCACCACTGGAAACCCTTCATCCAGAAGCAGTCGTAGTGAAACACTGACACGGGGACGTCCCTTTCCTGCATGCCATCCAAGAACGAGTTCACCGTGGTCTCATCGTACTCGGTCGTGAAGCTCGTGCTAAGCCAGAGGCCAAAGGTCCAGGCCGGCGGCAAGGCAGGTTTGCCGGTGAGGAGAGCATACTTGCCGATGATATCCTTCGGGGTAGGGCCGTGGATGAGGTAGATGGAGAGGGACTCGCCTGGAACAGCGATGTTGACTCGCGTAGTGCGCTCCGACTGGATCTCGAGGGAAACGAGGCTGGAGGTGGGAATAAAGACACCATAGCCGGCGGAGCTGAGGAAGAAGGGAATGTTCTTATAAGTCAGCTCTGAGCCGGTGCCTCCATCGTCGTTCCAGATGTCGACGGTCTGTCCGTTCTTCACAAACGGACCAAAGCGCTCGCCTAGTCCGTAAATCTTCTCGCCGACGCCGAGGGAGAGCTGGTACGTGGTCCATCGCTCACCCTTGTTGGGGTTGGTGTAATTCGCCTTGGGGTGCAAGGCCGTGGTGTTCTGCTTGATGTAGCCGATCGAACGCCAGCCGAGGGAGGTCAGCTTCCGCGACCCATTGGCAAAGTCAAGGTTGAAGCTCTTTGGCCGCGTGTTCACCGTGGCTGTGAGGTCTCCCACGGCAAACCTTGCTTCGTCGTCGGCCTTGGATGCCTTGACGGCTTGCGTATGGTCTGGCTGGCCGGCGGGGAAGAGCTCGAAGTGAGGTGCCGCCGTGACACTCTTCTGGCCTTTCCAATGGGTTGAGGAAAGATACAAGACATCATCCACGGGCGAGCTGATACGGTGCGTCAGGGTGGGATTGTTCAGCGTATCACCGCGGTGGTTGATGGGCTTGGAGCACTGCGGACGTGGTCAGACATTTGCACGAGCTTGCCTCTCACACGGCTTTCCATGCGAGGCCGCTCTGTCTATTGATGACCCAGGCAAGAGTGGGCAAGGGTTTTGCTTACGGTCACGAAATGGAGGTGGTCCTCTCTGGCCTCAGCCTTGACGACCTCGACCGCCCAGTCAATGAGCGTGTCTGGGCTGGGATGCCAGCAGCCGTGAGAAAACTTGACCATGTTGGTTGTGTGTTCTTGCCCGAACCCGTGGAACTAGCTCGTCACAAGGTCACAAGGCAGAAGATTGAGAGCGGGTTGGACAATTTATCCCACGCCACGACATGTTGACTGTCTTCCCTCCATCGTCCCAATTACTCAAGCTGTATTTACCTACCTGTACCCAGTCCCAGCGAGCGGGTCCGCGCTGTCCCATAATTCAGTTTACCCGGATGTTCGTGGAAATCAGCCAGGCGTCTTGTACGAGTCTTGGGACTCGGTGTTCGAGGCAAGTGGGTAAGCCGAGTTGGAGCTACCTAGTGCTCACCTAGTAAGGCTTCCAGGTTTCCTCCGCACCTTATCGCCTTACGCTAAGGTAACCCCCACAGTCCCCCCGCGCCGGTGTCCTCTGGAGGCCCCACCATCGTACCACAGTCCCGTACCAGATCTGCAGTCTCCAGCTGACATGTGATCAGCAGTTTGGTCCTTCTTTAACATGATGAGATACTCCCAATGTTTCTGCCTCTTGGTTTCAGTTGATCTACTGTCAATCAACGGTTGAAAAAGATCTCTCAACATTGGAAGACGTGTTAGTGTACTCATAAAATCTTTTTTGTTATTTGGGCAAGAGCAACTGCCAAGCGACTGTTAGCTCGATACTGTGAGCCCTGGTACGGTCTCGGGGCCACATACTAGGTAGTCTACTGTACATAGTACACTACTGTGTTCTCCGGATACGGTGAAGATCTTCGAGCCCTACACCTAGACTGGATGTCTAGGATTCTGGCTAAATACAGGCTTGGCATGATCTGAGGCGGTCAGGCGGCCGAGTGGGTATACCGGCCGAGTGGTGCGGAAATAAGCACACAAGGTTGGGATAGCCTTGCTCGTGTGAAAGACATCCATCCCGTATGAAGCCATCCATCCCGTGTGGGGGTAACCGAACCTCGGTTCTGGCTGGTACGGCGTCAGTGCGACCGTGGGTGTGCCTCATCTTCCCGACGGGCTGGGACAGAACGCTCCCGACGGGCTGGGATGCAACCCCACTTGGAAGAGCCGCAAGGACTCACACCCTTCGACTCTCGTGACAGAAGTCACCCGAGGGTCGATGCATTTAGCCTAAAGGCAATTGACAGGTATGCGTTGCCCGCCGTGCTGGGCGCTAGTACTGCGTAGGAGTCTGAATTCTCCGTGCTACACTAGCCTTGTCAGCACTAGCATGCACCGAGATGTGCCGGTACTCAGTTCCCCGGCGACCGACGTTGTCCTGGCAAGTGATCTGCGGGGAGGGTTATAAATGATGGCCGCTGTTCCCCAGAACCCCAGACTCGAGGCTGTTGGGGACCCCATCTGCATCTGTCCACATTGAGAAGTTGTACAGCCGTCGGGCTTCACCGTGTCGAAAGTGTGTGCAACATGTCCAAACATCAAGTCAACGCGTACACCTGGGGCTGTGCCCTTTTTGCCGCTGTAAGTCTTCCACCATGCCCGGACCTCTGCTGTTGACGGCCGTGAACTGACTGAGTAATCTCAAGGTCGGTTCCTTACTGTGCGTGCTTGCCTCGCCAACCCTACCTCCCTGTATCTCGCGACTAACTTTGACATCCACGCAGTTACGGTATCGACTCCGGCATTGTCTCGACCGTCATTGCACAAGAGCACTTCAAGACCTACTTTGCCCCCTTCAGTCCCAGCATAAAGGGAGCTGTGGTCAGCACCTTCGGCGCCGGTTCCTTCTTTGGCGTCTTCTTTGCAGCATGGACGGCAGACGCCATCGGCCGTAAGAGGACCATTGCCATCGCGGCCGCCATTGCCGTGGTCGCCGGCATCATCCAGGCCGCCTCCGTCCACATCGGCATGCTCATCGCCGGACGCATCATCGGTGGGTTCGCCGTCGGCATGATGAACATCACTATTCCCATCTACAACTCGGAAATCGCACCGCCCTCAAAGCGTGGCATGATTGCCGGACTGCACGCCCAGTTCGTCGGTTTCGGATTCGCTACCGCTAACGTACGTAGGCCCCCTCTCGCGGAAGCTTCTGCTCGTTTGGTGGCTTTTATCCTTCTCTTGTTCGCAGAGAACTAATTCGTCAAATCTAGTGGGTCGGCTTCGGATGTTCCTACGCCAGCGGCCAGTTCCAGTGGCGCTTCCCTCTCGCCTTCCAGTGTCTCCCCGCCATCATCGTGCTCATCGGCATCTACTTCCTCCCCTACTCGCCCCGCTGGCTGCTGGAGAAGGAGCGCGATGACGAGGCCATAGCTGTTATTAAGCGCCTTCACGGCAACATTGGAGAAGACGACAGCGTCTTCCGCGCCGAGTACACCCAGATGCGCGAGCAAATTCGCTTCGAGAAGTCTGTCACCAATATCGGCTGGGGCGAGGTCTTCAGGACACCGAGCAACAGGAAGAGACTGCTCCTCGCCGTCCTCGTCCAGGTCTTCACCCAGCTCAGTGGTATCAACGTGGTCAACTACTTCCAAACGGACTTGTACAAGAGCTTGGGCATGACGGGACACATGCCCACTCTACTTGCAGGGTGGGTTCTGAAGCAGACCTACCACTTTTCCCCTCTTCGAGTGCTGACATGATGCAGTGTCTACGGCCTTGTCGGCCCGATTGCGAACCTGGTGTGTCTCTGGTATGTCGACACCTGGGGCCGTAAGAAGACCCTCTGGATCACAGGTCTCTGCATGACTGTGGACATGGCACTCGTGATGGGCCTGTCAGGTGCCTACGGGTCGTCCGACAACGTTGTCGCCAAGGGCTTCACAATTGCCTTCATCTTCTGCTTCACCGCCATGTAAGCCCACTCCGTAACTTCTGTCCTTCAGTTCCGAATCGTCGGCTAACCAAGCCTCGAGATACTCGCTCGGCTATAACTCGATCCACTACATCTACGTACCAGAAATCATGACCATGGCCATCAGAGCCAAGGTAAGCCATTTGCTCCACGTTCACCTCGGCAAATTGTAGCGCGCTAACTGATGGCATAGGGTTCCGCAATGTCCATCTGCTGCAACGTCATCATTAACATCGTCTTCAACCAAGTGTCGCCGATTGCCTTCAGCGAGGTCGGGTACAAGTACTACTCGCTGTTCATCTGCACCAACCTGGTCGGCGCCGTCGTCGTCTTCCTGATTTTCCCCGAGACGAAGGGCAAGTCCCTCGAAGAGATCGCCCAGATCTTCGGCGACGAGGTCATCGTTGCCGACTTGGCCAAGGCTGAAGAGAAGATTAGGGAGAATGATGTGGAGGAGCAGGAGCAGGTGGAGGAGACTACTACCCACCAAAAGTCTATGTAAAATTCAGGTTCGCGGTCGTATCATCCGGCGAATGTGACATTATTTTCAGGCGTTGTTAGACAATAGACACTCCCAAGTCCTCAATTCTGGACATGACCGCCCCGCATTTAATCGAGTCGCAGTTCCAGCTTTTCGTTTTCCCCTGCTCTGATACGCATGGTGATTGGTCAGATGTGCTGCCTAGTGCGATGATAGTGGGTCAAAAGGTACTTGAGGAACAAAAAAGGTACCTGAGGAACAGACCTAATATGAAAGCCAGGCAGTCTGAGCAACCTGGGACCTGTCCGGTGGTCTCTATGGATGCGATGCTTGACACCTGTTCTTCATACACCCAGATATCTACCTCAAATGAGGTGAAATGATCCATGGTCATTTGCGTTGGGTCATCGGGATCATCGCGCTGCACCAGATAATCAAAGGACCTCAGCACGCCGGTATCGTCCCGCATAGGTATCGGACGCCTACCTTTTAGTCGAGGCTTGACTGCAAGACAATCATAGCCAACAAGTGGATCGTTCATTACTACCTTAGAAGAGGTAGCTAAGAACCGGCCACAGAGGTAGAGGTAGCACGGGACAAAATGCCCGATGAATTATGGCAGTATGGCTGCCTAACTTCCTTCTGGGACGAACCTACCAAGAATCAACACAGCGGTGTGGGATCCGGTCCGTAAATTGTACTTTTGCGAAATGCGAACCAGGAGGACACGCATAGGTGGGTGGACAGGGGCCGGGTGGCAGTGTGGCTTGAGGAATTGTACTTTTGCTTTCTAGATCTGATTGGATATCAGGGGGCAAGGCTCCTTTCAGCACATGCAGGTCGGATACAGAAGGACCAGAAACTGCTTCTGTCACTCGGGTCCTGGCCACCTTTTAACATCAGTTGGCTTCCCATGTTTGCTTTCTTTTTTTTTTTTTTTGCGTCTGCTTCTCTCCATAAGATCACATTTCTCCTCAGTATTACCTTGAGCAGCCTACGACATGGACGTACCCGAAATTGGTGAGCATCGTCTCATCGTTCAGGGCCTCATGTCCGGTGTCACTGCTTCACCTCTGAACCACACCTTGACACCCTCCTACACCACTGGCGACTACAGCTTCAGTCTTCCCCAACACCAGAATCTGATCACAGAAGGAGATGCTCCTCTTATCGAGCAGACGAGCTCTGCTGGTTTGTTGGAAATCCCAGCTCCACGAAGGAAACCGAAGGCAAGGACCTTGCGCGAACGTGACTGGGAGCCAGTGAAGAGCCGTGTGCTTGAACTGATGAAGACGAATACTCTGACTGAAGTACGAGCTATCCTGGTCAGGGAGGTCGGCTTCGATGCTACGTAAGTTTGCTGCCTGTGTGCATCCGAACAGTCCCACACTGAACTGATTAATAGGGAACGACAGTACAAGTCCATTCTGAGCAAGTGGAACGCTGGCAAGAACTCCGAAGAGACGAGATGAAGGCGATTGTTCGCAAACGGCAGCAAAGATTGATCACAGAGCCAGCAAAACCCGGCTATGTTTTCGAGTTGAGGGGCCAGCCTGTCCACGAAGAAAAGATCAAGCGATTCATGACAAGGGAGGAAATACCCGTGGATGCTGTTTACTCTCCATCATCCGGAGCCCGTAAGTCTCTCAGAGAGCCTTAACCTTTGATGCTGTCGCTCTGTGCTTACATCGTCTTGTTAGCCACCCCTGCCGACACCAATATCGAGTGTTGGACGCCTAAAGCTAGTTTGGGTTGCGACCTACCAACTCATCCTCCAACCCTAGGGCCGTTCATTGGCCGGGCACAAGTCATGGAGAACCATCATATTCCATGTCCATTACTTCAGAGTAGCATGGTTTGTGCTGTGAAGATAACCTTCTTTCTTGAAATATCAAGCTTGGATGAGGTTACGCCTCCAATGCCGTCTTTACTAAAGATTCTGGCAACACACCAAAACTCCACGATCCCATCGCTTCTCTGTACAAGCCCAGACCAACTATTGTTATCAGCAGGATGGAGTCCCCCCCAAATCGACTTTTCAATAGAGAGTGTGGAGACAGTCCTGAGAACGAATGCGAAAGCATTGTGCATGGCAAGGGCCATCTTCACAGCCAGTGCATACGAGTCCGGCAAGCTCTATCACGAGATACGTCACCGGGATATATGTCAAGCGATTGAAGCTTTCCGTATTTTTCTCAGTCGAGCATGGGCCGAGAAACATCCGTCCGCCGTAGTGACGCTTTCGGTTTTGAAAGATGAACGCCGTTGTTCTCAGACTTTGGAGAACCTGAAAAGGGGAACACACTTGCTGGAACGAACAGTAGGACCCAACGATGAGTCTACTGTAGAGAGCCTTATGAATGTCTGAGCATCATACGCAGCCGTTGGCGACAGGGAAAAAGCACACAGTATCTTGAGGTCTTTAGGAAGGACAGCTGTGCCAGGACTTGGGCTCATGCATCTCATCTAACCACTCAGACTAGACGGACAGCACTGAGGCACGCACTGATTCGCTTGGGGAAGTACAGGGAAGCTGACCAGTTGGTGTTGGTGTAAACTACCGGGTAAACACCTGTCAAGGAGACCTTTTGCGCCAGTGCAGTTGCTTGCTTGGTTGAATGGTGCGATTTCTCACGGTCTATGTCTTTTTCTGGGGGAGAAAGGCAGGGGGGTTGGCGACGTGACGTTACAAGGAGACCGTTGATAGTATAGTTGAAGTAGTTCATCTTGAGAATCGCCCCGAGGGGCCTGGGATTCGGCAAAAAGCAGAGTTTGAGCAGGAAAAGACGGGCATCTGAACAACATTGGAAAGACAAAGTATGAGAGGGCGTGTGCTTATCTCACCCCGGACTTCAACCCTTCCTAGCGGGTATGGATGTGATGATACAAGGTGCGACGGATAAAGAAAAAGCAGTACCACGGCTATTGATAACACTGGCTTCCTTGATCACACACACACCCCAGAGCCTAGACATTCTCCCTCAGCCCTCAAGTGAAAACCCAACTTCGCCTGCCTCCTTTCCCATCCTCACCAACCGTTCCCTCATTGCCTCAGCCCTTTCCCTGATCCCCTCCTTCAGTCCCCGAAAATTACAGCGTTCCACCCAGTCTCGTCCCCCATGCTGCAACACATTCCTCGCCCTGATCTTCGCCCCCTTCACATGGCCCACACTTCCATGTAACGTCATTCTCTCCTTGCCTCTGTCGTACGTCCCTCGATGTAGGATGTTATTGTTGTAAAACACCACATCACCCGCCTTCAGGTCCACCGTAATCTGCCCGTCCAGACGATCATACTTCCCCGCCCTCCTCTCCTCCGCCGTCCTCGCCCTCTGGTGACTCCCCGGAATGACAATAAGCGAGCTGTCATCGTACAACGCCAGATTCCACTGGGCCGAGTAGGCCGGCTGGTTCAGCCGCTCCAACTCCTCCTCATCCGTGGCCGAGGGCGGGATGTCGTCTCTGTGCCAGACCAACTCGAAGTCCTGGTCCGGACGAACCAGTAAGTTACATAGTTCCATCACCAACTCATCTTCGATACATTGTAGGAGTTCTTTGGTGGGCGAGATGACGGCGTCGGAGAAGTAGAAGGATGTGAACACCTCGTGGCCAGGCATGTCAGGGTGCATCATGCCCTGTAGGCTGTACGCCCCAGATCCCGTCCGGTCCCGGGGTTGATGGCCAGGGCGGGAATTGCTTAGGGGTAGTGCGGATGTGTGGCCATTTCCCGGCGCGGGCAAGGGAGGTGGAGTGTGCGGATGCGTCGCGGAGGGTGGTGAGTTGTGGGGGGGTTAGGGCGGAGGGAATGATGACGAAACCATCTCTGTTGAGACGGTCAGGGAGGGAAGGGGATGACATCTTGTAAGTCCGAGAGATGACTGAACTGTCTAGAACATAATTAATAGGACTAGTTGAATAGTGATGAGTTTTGATCTGAGATACGCAAACCTCTATAGTCCGAAGAAACAGGGCGAGTCAATCGTGCATTTCCCCGCTCGCAACGTTACCACGCTCACCAACTCACATCCGACTAGACAACGTCGATCGGCAAGCAAGATAACAACAAACAAGGGCTTAAATCTACTTTCCAAATAGGCTAATAATGTTACGTCCAGTAATGCATGGCCAGAAGCCGTATTCCTTGTCGTTGGTCTCGATGTTTTGCCCATGTCACCTGAAATTGACCTACCCTATAACTCACCACCAGTCTGAGAGGTGACACATGAAGTCTACCAGTGCGCTTTCATCAGAACATCGTCAAAGGGGTTTAAAAAAAGCTCTCTATGCGATGGATACTCCGTATAAGTCATTAGATCTTTCAAATTGAACTGGGACTTTGGCAGAATTACCATTGTCAACGTAGCTTGCCTTGTGCAAGCCCTAACCATTTCTACAACCCGAGGAAACAACTAATCACGTTTACCCCTACCTCTATAACGCAGTCAAAGCATCTATAACGAGATGGTATAATAGGGAATGATGTGGCCGAATTCCTATGATGTTGAATGGTGCAAATATAAGCTTGAAGCTGGTACGAACGATGACCACGAAGTACCAGTCTCTAGCAGAACAGCAAACTGTAGGACTCATTAGCAATGAGCTCAAGATAGGAAAAGGTAACAGGAGATTAGCTTCTTGTTCTCACAGGCTCTATACTGCTGGTATGCTTTGTACATGTTGATAGTACACTGTCCAGCCGATCAGTCCCTCGGCTGCCTTTCCATATGATACATGCACGCTCGGGCGGTGCCTTCCGCTCTCTTGCGCCTGGCCTGATCCAGTTCGAAAGCAGAAAACTAGCGGACACACCCTTCAAACCCTGTGACCTACGCCAACCCCAACCCCCTCAACGCCCTCATCTTCACGCCCTCCCAACTATTAACCTTGGGCCTAACATCCAGGTAGAAATTCACCTTGCCCTGCGCATCCTTGCCATCGCTCCTCCCCGCATAGAAATCAATCACATACTCCACCTGTTTCCCACAACGATCCACCACCCAGTCATGGCGATCGAACGGCGCCGCGTATCCCAAGAGAGTATTTATCCTCGCCTTGGGCGTCAGCCGGTCCTTGACGCCCGCAAAACTGTACAGCATGGGCCCCATGCCGCACTCCCCGGCGTAGGGGGCCTCCCACCTCTTGATCTCGGCCCAGGCCTTCTCGTTGACGGCGTTGTGGATGGGCACGACCGTCTTCATGTCGGCGGTCTGCGTGGCGTTGAAGCCCTTGCGCCGCATGGCGTCGAAGAACATCTTCTCCGAGGGGTAGATCCAGTTGCCGGTGGACTTGTCGGCGCCCGTCTCGGTCTCGTGGTTGAGCGGTGGCGCGTGCGTCGAGGGGGACTGCGCTGGTACGGGACAGGCGGATGGGCCGGGGTTCATGGCTCGCGGGATGGAGGAGACTTCGCGTTTCGTGTCTAGGTCGCTAGTGGTGGAGGGCAGGTTTGGTGGTGGCGCGAGCTGGGGTTGAGGCGTTTGTTGTGGTTTGGAGGAGGAGAACCAGCTTGACCATGATGATGACTGGGCTGCTTGTTGTGGTTGTGGTATGCTCGGCGCATCTTGAGTTTGTGTGGGGAGTGCGGCGTGTGGATTGGGCGCATTGTTTCCAGCTGCTCGTGCTTGGGCGAGCCACACCTCGCGGGTTTTGTGGTCAACCGGGCAGACCGGCTCGCCTGCGTTGTCGCTCATCGTAGCGATAGCTGTGTAAGTGCACAATTGTGCGGGTGTTGGATCGGATTTGCGCTACGCGCGGAGCAGTCGAATTTTTCAGCTCTTCTCTGGCTCACTACGGTGTAAGGACCGATCGCAAGGGTAAATAGGGGCACGTCGTTCAGGTAAAGATTATGTATTACAAGGCTTTTGTTGTCGTGAGACTCGATGTTGCTGGTCGTCTGAACATTTTCAGCTGAGCGGCCCGGCCCGGGAAGCATAGCCCCACTTCTTTCTAATGGCTGATTTGCAATTGGCGATCGATGCTCCGTATGCGTAAACCATGACGGTCCCTAACGTTCCCCTAGTCCCCTTTGGCAAAATTGAGATTCAGAACTTGCTTGACATGCAGGTGCAATTGGATGTTATTCAAGTGTAATTATTAGAGGAGGTGGGCTATAAGAGATGCTCCTCTGTCTTCTGGGGACCTTCACCCACGCCAGTCATGATAACTCTGCTGATGCCGCTCTTGAGCAATGCCGCTACTCCCTCATCCAGAGACATGGTTGGTTTCAGTCCTGCTAAGACCTCCTTCTTCCAGCCCTCAACCTCACCCAGCACGTGGTTGAAGGTACCCACAACAGGCTCGGAGTCCTTCTCCAAGTAGTAAACAACGGCATTTGGACCAGCGTCGAAGGTGTAAGCCGCAACAGTTCGGCCAGCCTTGGCATTGATTGCCTCCACAGCGCGAACAGCTGCCCGAGACACATCATTCATATAAAAGATGGGTGGGTAGGTATCCGCGCAAGTAGCATGGAAAGAGTTGGAATCCCGCATTGTGACCTCAGCAAAAGCCTCGAAATCTCTCTCTTGGATCGCCTTCTCCATCCTTGCCATGTTCTGCGGCACCACAGTCGCAATTCTTTCCTTGAACAGCCCTGACGTGGCAACAGTTTGTTGCATGCCGGATGTCGAACTGACACCCTTCTTGGCCGCGCTAGCAACGAGCACCAACGCCCTCATATCTGGCCAATGTGCGGCCTCGGCGACCTGATCGGCCATGGAGTCACTGCCGTCTTCCGCCTTGCCTTCGCGCCATGCGACATAGCCGCCGAACAAACTGCGACACGCCGAACCGGATCCTTGTCTTGCGATAAGCGACAACTCGGCCGGCGAGTCTGGCAGCTCGTACAAATCGGCGACAGCCCTGACGAGCGCAGCAAAGCCAGCAGCAGACGAGGCGAGGCCCGCAGCGGTGGGGAAGTTGTTCTCGGACACCAGGCGCAAGGGGAAGGTCGACAGTTTCGGCAGGGACGAATCGGCAGCCTCAAGCGCAGCACGGCGCCGGCGCAACTCACGGAAGCAGGCCTGTGTACGGGCGCCCGTCACATCTTCTGGCTTGCCGTTGAGGAGGAGGGAGTCGCTGCTGGTCTCGGGAGACGTAGCATAGGAGGCCGAGCACGAGGCTGTCGTCAAGGTGCGGAGATCGGACTGGGAGAGGGTGACGGAGAGGGAACTGTTGGTAGGAAGATTGAGCTTGGAATCGCGCTTGCCCCAGTATCTGTACACACGAGCAATTGGTTAGCTGCTGGCGGTGAACTATCGAACCTGCAAGCGGGCCCATTGACATACTTGACCACAGCGATGTTCACCGGCGCAGTGGTGCTTGCGCGGTACACCTTGCTGTCTCCTGATGCCATTGTTGCTTTGTATATACGGTAGCAAACTTGAACTCCGCTTGACAACAATTTTTTTTTAGATAAGACAACTGTACAACCAGTCAAGATAGAACAGTGTCAGGATGTAAACACCCCTCTCCTGAACACTTGGGAAATTGGGCGGTCTAAGCTTATCCAGGGTCTCATTCTTTGGGGGGTAGCAGTTTGCATGTCTAAAAGAGGCTCTAACCTGGTTTGGACTAGCGTCTTATCTCTCGTGTCCGTTTAACTCTAACCTCACCTCCTTTGAGCAACCACTGGAGCTTCCATTTACTTGGTGGTTCGGGGGCAAAAGCTGGTGCGGCATCGAGGCCCTGGAACCGAAAGCTCATTTTTTTTTAATTTGTTGAGATAGTCTTTCAGAGCCATATCTGGCCGGGAGGGTTGGATTTCCGGAGCTTTCACTTCAGCCGCTGACCGCAGTTAGTCCTTTCCGCGGCAGTCAACCCCTGGAGGTACCTGTTGATGCTCATCTACTGATAAAGACTTGATAGACAGGCGAGCTGCTGGACTTGTCTTCATCTCTTCATATTATTGCCGTGTACTGTGCCCCTTCCGCAGGAGGTTCGGATGACTGGTGACTTGAGGCAGAGACACACATTCACCATTATGGCCGCAAGTAGCTGGCTTGACAAGCTTATCCCTTACCCAGAAGACAGTCACTTACCTACATTGCTTACTCCGATACCTACTTCTACGAACCTTGACTCTCAGCGCATCGATGTCCAAGTGTGACGGTATGTGCCTTGCGGAAATACGTCTGCTGAAAAAGGCATACCAGACATGCGTACAGTCTCCAGAGATAACGGGCCGTGTCGGCTTTCCAGCTACCTCGATGGTACTCCTGTTCCATTCTGTTGTCTGCTTTGCGCTTTTACGCGACACAAGGCATATGCAGATGTGGAAGTCGTTAGGACAGGGGTGCAATAGCGTGCTCAGTGGGGCTTGGGGGTCATTCTTCTTCTCCCCTGAACATCAGCGTACCTTGCGATCGCGACATGCGATGATCTACTCTGGATTAAGCTTAAAGGTTGTGGTGACTATGCACAGTGACGATGACGGCCGGCTGTGATCTACACCTCGATACCCATTCTTGGCTTGTCTGTCTCATACCATCACGCTGTCTCATTGCCTCATATGGTAACTGCAACCCAGTCACAACTAATAACATGCGGAAATAAGCCTCCAATTCGGGGCTGCTTCATAGGTAGCAAAGATACTACATGTAGGCCATGGTGTAGGCTGAGCCTGAGAGTTACCCACTGACAAGGTGCAACGCTAGTCTGCCCGTGATGGGACTGTGAAGGAGGGAGAACAGTGGCCCAACCCACTGAGCTGAAAGGACCGCTCCCTGCGAGCTCACCAAAAAGGGGGGTTCGTTCATCTGCGCGAAAAGAGGTTTCTAGGCGTTATCTGGTGCGCCCTTCAACACCGAGCGGTCCTCGAACATCGACCTACCATGAGCAAACGATGATGGGCGTGAAGAAGAACATCGCACTAGGGCGATGTCGGCTGTTACCTTTCACCGTCATGAGGCCAGCAAGCTAATGCTGCATTGCCAAGTGCCGTGCTCGTGCACCATCACAATATCCCAATGCTGATCACTACCATGACTGGCGAACTAGTAGGCAACTCGCCTACCGCTCAGTAAACTTTCGATGGACGTCTCCTCAAAGTTTGGAGCACCTGGGCACACGGGGTCATCTCGTCTTTGGGGGGCTTGGTGATACCATCGTGGGAAGAAGGATGGTCGCCGAGGTAATTTGGCGAGGTGGGTTGCACAGGACGGACATGCTCAACCAGCGCGTGAAGGGCGAAAGGATAGAGATGGGAAAGTAAATATAAACCCTGCTCATTCCCCTAGGTATCTTGTCCTCAACCACACCAGAGATCGCAAAGCTTTACCTTCCTCCAGTCCAGATTCAGAGAAGCAAATATGCTTTCGGTTCTTCGTGCGGCGGCCCTACTTGGTCCATTGGCAGCACTTGTTGCCGCCATTCCCACCGATACGGGTTCAAGCAAGAGGAGTCCTTATGATATCAGCTTGCCTCCTCTTATACCGTCCATTCCTGGGGTAACCGAGCCTCTAGCTTCCAACGCCCCACCGCTACCCATCCTCCAACTGCCGACTCCTCCTCTTCCCAGCCCCCCCTTCACGCCATCCAACATTAAGCCCAAGAAGATTGGGTATTTCTGGACGGGCTCTGGCGATAACCAGCATGCAGACTTCTTGTTGACGGTGAGCCTCGACGATGTAAGTTCATCACCTCAACTCCTGATACCACGTTGGGTACCTGTTTGACAAGAGACACCAGGACACCTTCGGCACTATCATTTACTTGACCGAGGTCCCAACCAGCGGGAACTCGCCTCATCATCTTGGCTCGTCTCTAGATGGCAAGACGTTGGTCGGTGGCGGTCTGCTCTCTCTGCTGAAGACACAGGACACGGCATTTTACTTTGATGTCTCCAACCCGTACCGTCCCGCCTTTAAAAAGAGCAACAGAGGTATACTGGGCTCTATTGTGGATGAGATCCGGGCGAAACCTGATGGGTAGCTATCCCCGTCCTCTAACTTCATTATTATTGTGATTATAGCTAACTCTGGTGTCGCAGGGGCTTCTTCATTACATACATGGGCAGTGCAGTCGGCACCTCTCCCGGACGGCTCGTTGAGACCGATGCTCAGGGCAGCATCCTCCACGAATGGCCAGAGGATGTGAACGGTCTTGTCAACATCCTGGGTGAACAGTTCTCCCCACACGGACTTAGCGTGGACTTTGACAAGAACATCATCCTGACCTCGGATTACGTCGTTCCCTTATCCATCCTCAAGCCCACCCTCGGCATCCAGAGAGCTAACACGCTCCGTCTTTGGAACCTCGCGTCTCGAACCATCATCTCCACCATCACCATCCCTAACGGCGGCGGAATCCAAGACGTCAAGTTCATTCCCGGCAACCCGGAGAGTGCAGCACTTGCTACGGCCGTCCACCTAGGCCAAGTCTGGATCATCTACCCCTTCCGTACCAACGCCCAGGGCAAGCAAGGTGTCGCAGAGCTTCTCTACGATTTGGGTGACAAAGCCAAGGACTCGGTGGCCATCTACTCAGACATCACTGATGACGGAAAGTTCGCCTACTTTACCCTGACTCTGGGCAATCATGTTGCGGCTCTGGATATCTCGGACTTGAACAATGTCAAGCGACTGGATGATCCCAACGAGACCCAACCCATCATTGGACCGCATTACGTCAAGATCTCGCCGGACAAGAAGAATCTTCTGGTAACGGGGTATTTTGTACAGGCTGGAGATGTAAGTCATCCCTTGTATCGTCGCAGTGCACGATCCATACTGGTAACGGAAAGTGATACTAACGATGAGAAACAGATATCCGTTCTCAACACACCTGGCGACTACAAGGGTCATTGGATTGATATCCTCCCTGACGGCTCGCTCAGCTTCAATCGCACCGTCGACTTCGAGGCCATCTTCACGCGCGACCGTGGTGGTGCCCGGCCTCACTCGTCTGTTATCTTTGACTTGACCGATCCTGAGCACCCGAAGTACTACTGAGCACCATAGAGAGAAGCAATCCAGAGATGAGCAAATGTTATACCCAGTTAGCTTTGAGTGTATCGTAGTTCATAACGTTATAGGTATACATCTAATCCTATATGTCCTGTCTCTCAAGTGCAACACTTAGAGCCTAATGCAAAGCACCCGCAGTCGTGCAGTCGTGCAGCCATATTTGCAAATGTGAGATTGGTTTCGACATATAACCCCAATTCCCGGAGTCAGCTTTCGCCCACGGGCACCGACAGAAATTGGCGACCTGGCTTAACGGTTAAGGTGTACGTCCGCGAACTTACCTAAAATATGACTTTCAACCAATCCAAAATCCGGCAGCTTGATTCACCAGCACCCGAGTTCAAATACAGCAGAGGGATTAAAGAGTGGAACGATAGGAACGAAACGGCGCAAACCTCTCCACACAAGGGGTTTCGTAGCCGCCGACCCCTGGGGGCTCGGCGGTGAGCTTTTGCATCCATCTTTTATTGAAGCTGTTTCGAGGCATATTTTGATTTACGATACGCTTGACAATGAGTTTCATCCCGGTTTTTTTTCACATTTTGGAAATACTCAGACGCAATCCTCTTGTTCATACAGCCACCTAGGCCAGGGCATCACAGCCAAGAACTTTTCCTAAATCCAGTATACACGCCACAGTCGTCTCATCGCCATCATTTTTCTCCTCCTTCCTACCTCTTCAAGGCCCCTCACACTACAAGCTTAGCATCCTTCTTCGCCGGCCTCGTCCCAAAGATCGTACTCCCCACCCTAACCTCCCCACTCCCCATAGCCACCGCACCCTCAAAATCCTCACTCATGCCCATGCTCAGCTCCAACTCCCTCTCCAGCCCAAGCTCCCTCTGCACCAAATCCCTCTGCTCCCTCAACCTCAAGAAATCCTCATTTTCCGTCTCGGGCGTCGTCGCCACGCTCCTCGCAATCGCCCCGATGGTCATCAACCCCAGGAGATGGAGGTTCGGACACTCCGTCTCGATGGCGCGACACAGAGCCACGACCTCGCTGCCGGGGGTGACGCCGGACTTGGACTCCTCGCCCGAGGTGTTGACCTGCACGTGGACGTTGAGCTTGGCGATCTCGGGGGAGGAGGAGATGGCCTCTCCGCGGAATTTGTTGAGGAGTTGGGCTTTCTTGAGGGTGTCGATGCTGGACACGGCGAAGAGGTTGGGGATTTTGGCGATGGATTTGCAGTGTGCTTTTGCATAGGTTAGTCTTCCATTCTCTGGAGAGGAGGGAATGGGGTCAGGACATACTGGATTGTAGACCACCGATGAAATGCCACTGGATAGTCCGGGGCAGGACTTCGGCTTTTTGGCCGAGTTCTTGGGCGTAGTTTTCGCCGAAGTGGGAGTGGGCTAGTTCGCTCTGGTGGAGGGCGAGGATGTCGTTTGCTGGTTTCAGCTTGGAGACAGCCACCAGTCGTACCTGAAGTCTCATTAGTAGGAATTCAATTTTACATGCCTTCAATGTACCATGGCTTACATTTCGTCCTTTTGCGACGGCATTAAGCCGTTCTTGGACACTCTTCAACTGGGAGACCAGCTCCTTTGCTCTTGCTGAGTCAATCTTCAACATGACCGGCTCGCTCATTATGTTGCCAAAGAAACAGAATGAGGGTATCAAAGCAATTAAGGCAAACTTCGTCGAACTATGAGTCCAGACTGGATACAAAGTACTAAGGTTGTGAGTGAGTGGTATGTGGTTGGGTTAATCGCATATTTAGGTGGACACTGTGCTGAAGTGGCTACGAACAACCCCATTTGATGCATAGCATAGACATCAAACAATACAGCTCCACCTCTTTTGTGTCATTCATTGACTTCGTCTTCGTTTTAATGCTGTGCTGATGTTACTAGTACGTACAAGCATCTTTCCTGCTTTTGTGTCTCCTACATATGAGCAAGCATTCGCATTTGCTCATGAACCATTGAAATCAACAAACCAACATGGTCAAGCTGACAACTGTTCTGCTATGCTCCTCTTTCACAGCCCGTTTCCCCAGCACCCGATGAGTGTGCTGAGTCCACGGGAGGGTAACCGGAACCATGTTACTTACCACTGCCTGTTCTTGCAGTTTTTGAAACCCACTCCTGGCGTTGATGCACTTGATATTTCCCTGTTATGTGAGAACCGCCTGGATCAGGCATAGTCTTCCAACTTGGACTCATAGATCGTTGAGCAACCCTGTGACCTTTGACGGTCCTAGCGCTGGGACGGAACGGGCGCTGCAGGCAATCCTCTGATCTGCTTGATCAGGAACTCACGCTCATCGATGAACTGCTCGTCTTCGGTTCTGTCTTCCAAGAACTGACTCAGGAAGTTCAACAGCTTGTCCCGGTTCATGATCAGGATTTTCTGCACCGGGATGGACTTGTGTGGGTTGGCCACAAACACCTTGAAGACATGGAATCCCTCATACTGAACCATCTTGCGGTCATCGCGCAATAAGTTCATGCAGATCTTGAGGTGGTCTCCGCTATCGACATAGGCTGTCATCACGTTGTAATTGGATCTGTCCAGCAGGATCTCTCCCAGGAGCTTGATCGATTGACGTTTGGTGACATAGCTGTTGGACTGAACCAGTATGGTGTTGTATTTGGCAAAGAATGTGTCGAAGTTGACCTGCAGGTAGTGGGGAATCAAGTTCTTGTGCTTGGTGAGCAGTTCCTGGGCATGGTCGGTTAGTAAACGCAGTCAATTGGAGAGGACCAATGAGAGCGAAGCTCACCCGGAAGGTTGTGAAAGCATCGGCGGCAACCTCGAAAGATCCCTTGTCGATCCAGTCAAAGAAACGCCAGAAGATGCCGTTTGTGCTCTGTGGCCTATCCCTATCGATGGCCATAACTCCTCGCAGGCTAGAACCTGGCTCGTCTCCGTCTTCGTAGAGTATGATGGCAGCCGCAGCCTCATGCTTAATGAGTTCGCGCAACACAGTTCCAGCCGGAGTGGCGCTCTCTTTGTGCTCGTAGCCCTTGCACAATTCCACCAGTATCTGGGGCCGTTGCTCAATGATATGTCGGAGGGCTATTGGGTCGCTCTTCTGCGGCGCACTCGGCGGTCGGAAGCGGAGGACATAAGAGAATATGACTTGGGTATCTTTTCGGGCCTCAAATGGCAGTCGATGGAGGTTCCCAGCCAGCAGGAATAGAAGGTCCTCTTCTATCAGACCCATCACCAGCTGGTAGACTTGCTCGGGCGGCACTTCTGCCTCTGTGGAGGTAATCCGTTAGCGAAGGTACCCAGGAAGAAACCGGCCCAGGAAGAAATCGGCACATGAAGGAGCAACGTACCATGTGTGCCCTGAAGAATCATCTTCATCTGCGACAGCACCTTGCCGAGAGACTCAGCCTAAAGGTCAGAGTAGTGAGCCTCTGATCGGTATAACCTTGAACATCCATCATAATTGCCCAACGTACCTGGACCGGGCCTGTCGGCCCCTCCAGCTGTGTGACATTGAGTTTCGCTTGTTTGGGTAGATCGATCGCATTGGTGCGTGTTCTTGCTCGTCCAAAGAAGAAAGCCATCCTTCCCACAGTCTATGAGCACAAGACTAGCGCCTCGTCCGATGTTCGACAAAGGGTTGCTGCACCAGTGATTTGGCAATTCGATAATCAGACTGTCCCAGCTAAGGGCCCCTTAATTCGGACACTAACTCTCTAGACAAGGGCCATTGAAAGTGAATCAAATCCAGAAAGTAGAGCTTCCACCAGTGCCTTGCAGCACGAGGATATGCCGAGTTCCAATTGAGTTGGAGGCGTCAAGGTCGACAGTGTGAATTTCGCTTGTTGTTTCCTGTCAGGGTTCAAAGGGATGGGAGCTCATGGTCGAGGTCGTTGTTTACATGTGCTCGAGGATGAGCCCAGGCTCGCCTATCTGCCGCCTTATTCCAGGACCCTGACGACAGGGATTAAGCGGCCGCTAAGCTTATCGCCCCTTATCGAAGCTTGACCTGCCCCGCCCCCTCCCGGCGCTTGTCAAAGTTAGGCCTGTCCAAACACTTTTTCGAGACTCCGACCCCGCAGCCTGCCGTACGGTAGAAGCAATTGAAGGTTGTGAAGAGTCATAACAGCTTCTGGAGTCACGCTCAAAGAATTGTTCAGCCTCCAGGGAGTTGCCACCAAGCATAGACTGCTTGCAAGTCTCTCAACAACTTTTCTTAGCACACATCTCCACTTGGCGATCCTGTTTACCATTTAGAGACCTTTCTGCAAGTGGTCACAATGTCTATTGACTTCCCAAAGGAGGAGGAGCGCACCATCGAGAGATGGCGCGAGATCGGTGCCTTTGAGAGACAGGTACGGAGAACATAAAACGAAATCCCAAGGTCTTAAAATGTTCTGCTGACGTTCTGGTTTACAGGTCGAGCTCTCAGAAGGCAGGCCACGGTACACATTCTACGATGGCCCTCCCTTCGCTACCGGCCTGCCGCATTACGGCCATTTACTCGCGTCGACTATCAAGGACGTCATTCCAAGGTATTGGTCCATGAAGGGTTTCCATGTCGAGAGGAGGTTCGGTTGGGATACGCATGGTCTTCCGATCGAGCACGAGATTGACAAAAAGCTGGGAATCTCCGGCAAGGCCGCGGTCATGGAGTTGGGCCTGGCCAAGTACAACGAGGAGTGTCGGTCCATTGTGATGCGCTACCGGGAAGAATGGCGGCACACCGTTGAGCGACTAGGTCGCTGGATCGATTTCGATAACGACTACAAGACCATGGATCCCAGCTTCATGGAATCCGAGTGGTGGGTGTTCAAGCAACTGTTTGACAAGGGTCAGGTCTATCAAGGATACCGTGTGATGCCATATTCGACCGCTCTTACCACCGCGCTCAGTAACTTCGAAGCAAACCAGAACTACCAGATGGTCAACGACCCAGCTGTTGTTATCGCCTTCCCATTGGTTGACGATCCTGAAACCAACTTCCTTGCCTGGACGACCACTCCATGGACCCTGCCGTCACACACGGGTCTTTGCGCCCATCCCGACTTCGAATACGTCAAGATCCACGATGAGAAGTCCGGAAAAAACTATATCATTCACGAGAAGCTTCTCGGCACCCTGTATAAGGACCCCAAGAAGGCGAAGTATAAGGTCCTGACCAAGTACAAGGGCAAGGACATGCTTGGCTGGAAATACCTGCCGCCCTTCAACTACTTCTACGATGAGTACAAGGACGTTGGTTTCCGCCTGCTAAACGGCACTTATGTCACGGATGACAGCGGTACCGGTATCGTCCACCAGGCTCCGGCTTTCGGTGAGGACGATTACAATGTGGCGGTCGAAGCCGGCATTGTGACCGAAAGCCGCCCTCCCCCGGATCCGGTCAACGAGGTGGGCAAGTTCACAGAGCGAGTCTCTGACTTTGCCGGTATGCACGTTAAAGAAGCGGACAAGCACATCATCAAGTATCTAAAGGGCACCGGCAGGCTTGTGGCAGAGTCACAGCTCAACCACTCGTATCCCATGTGCTACCGCTCCGACACTCCTCTGATCTACAAGGCCGTGCCAAGTTGGTTCATTCGCATCCCCGAGATCATCCCTCAAATGCTCAAGAACATTGAGGGCTCGCACTGGGTTCCGTCTTTCGTCAAGGAGAAGCGTTTCGGAAGCTGGATTGCCAATGCCCGTGACTGGAACGTCTCGCGGAACCGGTACTGGGGAACACCTATTCCTTTGTGGATCAGTGATGACGGCGAGGAGCGTGTGTGCATCGGAAGCATCGAGGAGCTTAAGGAGCTCAGCGGCTATGAGGGAGAGATCAACGACCTCCATCGTGACAAGATTGACCACATCACCATCCCCAGCAAGCAGGGCAAGGGCGTCTTGAAGCGTGTCGAGGAAGTCTTTGACTGTTGGTTCGAGTCTGGAAGCATGCCATACGCCAGCCAGCACTACCCCTTCGAGAACGTGGAGAAGTTTGAGGCTTCGTTCCCTGGTGATTTCATTGCTGAGGGCCTTGATCAGACTCGTGGTTGGTTCTACACTCTGCTGGTCCTCGGCACCCATCTGTTTGGTGTTTCCCCCTTCAAGAACTGTGTGGTGAACGGAATTGTGCTCGCTGAGGACGGCAAGAAGATGTCCAAGCGGTTGAAGAACTACCCTGATCCGACCGGTGTCATGACCAAGTATGGTGCAGATGCCCTGCGCCTGTACTTGATTAACTCGCCTGTTGTTCGCGCTGAACCCCTTAAGTTTAAGGAATCCGGCGTCAAGGAAGTCGTCCAAAAGGTCCTTCTGCCGCTCTGGAACAGCTACAAGTTCTTCGAGGGACAAGTTGCTCTTATCAAGAAGGTCTCGGATATCGACTACGTCTTCGACCCCAAGATGGAGTCGTCCAACACCAACGTGATGGATAAGTGGATCTTGGCCAGCACACAAAGTTTGCTGGAGTACGTGAACGTGGAGATGAAGGGTAAGCAAAAAAAATCATCGGGATTTATTTTTGAGTTTCCGTGACTAACCTATTTCACAGCCTACAGACTGTACACTGTCGTGCCTCGGTTACTTCGGTTGATTGACGATACTACCAACTGGTATATCCGATTCAACCGTAAGCGCCTGAAGGGTGAGAACGGCAAGGAAGACACCCTCCACGCCCTGAACACCCTCTTCGAGGTGCTGTACACCCTTTGCCGGGGTCTTGCTCCTTTCACCCCCTTCCTCACCGATACCATTTATCAGAAGCTGCTCCCACACATCCCCAAGGAGCTCCAAGGAGAGGACATCCGCAGTGTCCACTTCTTGCCGTTCCCTGAGGTGCGAAAAGAGCTCTTCAACCCCGAGATCGAGCGACGGGTGGCACGTATGCAGAAGGTCATCGAGTTAGGTCGTTACTCTCGTGAGAAGCGCACAGTGGGTCTCAAACAGCCGCTCAAGACATTCGTGGTCATTCACCGCGATCAGCAGTACCTCGATGACGTCAAGTCACTCGAGTCATATATCATCGAGGAGCTGAACATCAGAGATCTGGTGCTGACTTCCGATGAAGACGCCTACAACGTTCAGTACAGCGTTACGGCTGACTGGCCCGTTCTCGGCAAGAAGCTGAAGAAGAACATGGGCATCGTCAAGAAGGGTCTGCCTAACCTCACCAGCGAGGAGGTCAAGTCCTACCTTGCTACGGGCAAGATCACCGTTAGCGGTATCGAGCTGGAGAAGGGAGATCTCGTTGTCCGAAGAGACCTCAAGGAAGACGAAGACTCCAAGAAGTTCGAGACTCATACTGACGATGATGTGCTCACCATCTTGGACATGGAGATCTACCCTGGTCTGGCCGCTGAAGGTTTGGGCAGAGAAATCATCAACCGTGTGCAGCGTCTGCGGAAGAAGGCCGGTCTTCAACCCACAGATGATGTGAAAATGGAGTACAAGGTCTTGGCCGACCCCGAGAACACGGGCATCGCCGAGGTCTTTGAGAGCCAGAGACCAGCGTTTGAGAAGGCATTGCGGAGACCACTGGACAAGCACGAGGTAACCCATATCGAGGGACAGATCCCCGATAAGCAGGAGGAGGGCATCATCGTGGAAGAGGAGCAAGAAGTGCAAAAGGCTACTTTCTTGCTGCGGTTGTTGAAGCTGTAAGGTGTGGTTCGGTGTGGATTGATGTAGTTAAGGTTTGAGCGGGTCATGTTCGTCCACAGAGACATGGTATGAAGCATGGGGGATGACTGGTCGGTCAGTGCTCGTTAGACAAAATATCCTGGATGGAAAATAAAGTTCAATTTGTGTTCATATCTTTGATCGCTGTTATACGTATTCATATATCATGCCACTATCATCGCTTTCCCTTCGCCGCAGCCTGGACACATGTAAGCGTTTAGTCCAACTTTCTTGCATAATGTCGTGTATACTCACCAGATAGCAATCCTTTAGCTTCATAAACTCCTTAGCGCACTGGTCCTTATGCACCGAGTTGAAATCGACCAGGATGCATTTTCCATATACGGAAGCCTGTGATATAAATGTAAGCACAATTCAGCCATGAGCAGCAAAGCGACAGGTGGGACAAAGCGATGCAGCTTGCAGGTTAAAGAATGACTTACCTCTGCCGAGCACTTCCCTACGGCTTGGGCAAACTTTTGGATAGGTCGAGTTGTCGGCTTCATCCTTTTCTGTGTTATGGTAACAGGTGGTAGAAAACCATCAACATCCCAAAAAACGTCACCAACTGTCAGCGTATGAAGACACTGAAAGTTCCATGCACTGGAACGGCGGGACTATCCGTTAAGCGGTGCACTGCGATCCACATACCTGCATAGATGCGCCCCGCTTTCCCACAGCAGGACGCGCTTCGAGTTGACGCGCTCCACGACAAGGAAGAAGCATTCGTCGCAAACCCGTGATTGATGGCTTCCCAACCTCAGCTTTTACGGCGCGCTGCTTTTCCATAGCTTACCATTTTGCTCTGCCTTTTGCGCGTGTCGAGGCCGGATACAACCTGCTTTTTTCCCGCTATTTCCAACGAGAATCACTTTCGTATTGCTTATACGATACTTATTCATCTAATATACAATCCTATACTCCTGTCGCAACAGCCTGAATAGTTCCTCTGAAGCAATCCTGCTTGGGTCACTTATCGACGGTTACGGCTGGGACGGCGACGACCATTATGCCTTCTTTGAGGCGCCCTCTCACATGCCGCCTCAACCATCTCTGCCCTTCCGAGATGGCAGACTCGGCAGCTCCTCCTTGCTCCACGCCAGCAGCCTGTCGCATAATGAACCCTACTACTCTAATGAAGGCGGGTTTTCTCGCGATCGTTTATGCGGCATGTCCATGAAGTAGCGTAACTAACAAGTGCGACGCATAGACATCCAATTGCTGGGCGAGATCGTCAGGGTCGCCGAGGAAATATACCCAACGCTCGCAGAAGGCGACCGCCTGCCTACCAATGCGCTCTTCCAGGCAGCTGAACAAGTCCTACCGGGCCACGGATACGACCCAGAGAATGCCCCAACCAACATCTCCCGGCTCATCTTCAAGATCGGTGGGCTGCGATCGGACGGCACACTCATGGACAAGTTTCGATCCGTCTTAGAGAGCATGGGAATCGAAGTCGAGTTTGTCGACCAAGAGCAACAACAATCAGAACCCTACGACGGTTCCTCGTCCGTTGAAGCCGAACGCTCGCTCTCATCATCTGGTGTCGGTGCTCTGGCTGATCAGACTGGCACCTTTCCTATTGCTAATCATATCGGAGGACGTCGCCGTCGCAATTCCGAGTCGGCAGCTCCTGGCGATGAGCTACGCGAGGTACCTACGGCCTTCAAAAAGGGTAGGGCCGTTTCTTTCGGGTCGGAAGTGGATGATGAAGTGGGCAAGGCCGAAGCGGCCCAGTACGCTCAAAGGCCAGTTCTTCGACATTCCAAGACCGAGGGAGCTCAGGCGGTGCACTTTCGGGATGAAGAGGTGGACGAAAGGCAAAAAGAAAATGCTCCTATGAACCTCCCGTTCCGAAGTCGACTCATGCCCATTCCCGAAAACGGGGAAACCCGCGGTGACCCACACGGTCAGGAAGATGTTGAGGGTCACCCAGCGTCAGATACCGGAGAGATGGACGAATACAGTTTTGACGGTCATAACCAAGACACGCAAGATTACACTTACGACCTTCCGAGGCCCACGATCGAGGAGGAGGATTATGATGGCGCTGTGGAAGCTAGCGAAGAGGTCTCCGATGTTCAAGTCCCTGATCCAGTTGTCACGGAGGATGTCCGTGACATCTTGGAGATCAAAGTCCGGGCTTTCCAAAACAACAGCACGAGGTCATTGCTTGGGCGGACTATAGCGGTTTGGCAGGGAGCAGCAAGGGAAGCCACGGAACTACACAGGCTACAAGAAGCCCGGGCTGCCTACATCGCTGCGCATACCATCCTCTCTGAGACCTTCGACGTCTGGAGCAAGACTGCGTGGGAAGCTAAGAAGTTCCGACGAGCGGCCAAAGCGCACACTCTGACGCTTATGCACAAGTGCTTCACGCACTGGGAGGAGTGTGCCAGGGAGGAACGAGAACGGACAGCCATCGCACGGAGACATATGCTTAGGATACGCTACTTCTCCCTGTGGCGCTCACTCCACGCCGAGACCAAGAAAAAGGTGCAAGTTTTCAGGTTGACTCACCTTGCACGCCAGTGGACGAGGGCTTTTTTGCACCACGACATCCAGCACAGTGAAGCGGTCTCGCGATACCGGAAAAATCTCACCAAGGACGTCTTCGAAGCATGGCATGATCAGTACAGAGGACGGTTTGCCGATGATGTGCGGGTGGTGAGGCTACAAGAGCATTGCATTAGGAGATGGCTTGCTAAAACCCGGCACGCTGTCGACACGTACGAGGGCATTGTTGTGCATGAGCGTGACCAGACACTGGAGGATGCTTTTTCAACATGGCACACTGTGACCGAGGATCTCCAAGAGACAGCTAGCCAGCACTATCACCGAAAGATCAATCACGACCTTGAAAGTATATTCGACTCTTGGCGGACCAAGGCGCGCTTGGAGAGGACACTGCGAGAGGCCCTGGAGAGGAAGGACGAAAATCTCAAGTTATATGCTATAGACTGCTGGGAATCCAAGACAACTGAGGCGACCGCAAGGGCTCAGTTGGCCAGGAGCACGGCTGCTGAGGAAATCTATACTCATTGGGCGAACGAAGTCAAACTCAAGCAATATCAAAGGGAGCATGTGACACAGCTGAAGCTGCGCGCATTCTTGCACTGGAGGATGGAGCAGCAGCTGGCTAGCTTCACCCAGATCTCGGATGTGAGGCTGAAGGAAAGGGTGCTAGCCAAGCTCCGCACCGCGGCTGCTCAGTCTCAGACTAAGGCGCTGCACGGCTACCGACTGGCTGACCACCATGCCGTGACTGCTCTCCAAGCGTCGGTCATTGAAGCCTGGCAGGCAAATACGTACAATGCTCTTGAAGAGCGAGACAGAGCGACAACCGTGTTCTTCCATAACACAGCCAGTTCTTGCCTCGACGTCTGGATTGACCGAGCAGCTGAGGTGGCCGACAAAAGGGTCAAGCTCGAGGAATTCGCCAACCGAGGAGCATATTATTGTTTAACGTCTAATACATTAACACACTGGGCGAAAGTCGCGGACGAGACGAGGCGAGAGCGTCTTACCGCAACGTATCACGCTTTCAGGCGAAAGTGCAAATCCCAACTCGCCGCTGGGTGCCTGTCTCGGTGGCAATCTGCCGCACGTACTGCGGTGTCTTTCAAGATGGAAGCGGACACCATGTCAACAACCCATCTGGAAGACAAACTTGTCGACTGTGTTGAACATTGGTTACAGCAAACCAGAAGGAACCAAGCCATCCATCAAGTCGCTAAGGATGCCGAACTGGAGGTCTGGTGGGGAAGATGGACAGCCAAAGCGACCGAGATCCAGGAGACCGAACATGACGCCGGCGAATACTACAACGAACAAATGTTGGCCCGCTGCTGGAACAACTGGGAGTTCGCCGCGCTACAGCAACGTAGTCGGCAAAGCACCGTAGCAGCCTTCAAGGAGAAGCTGAACAAGAGTCTCTGCAGGCAAGTCATGGACGTCTGGCTCCAGAAGCTTACCGCTCCGGAGGGAACAATACTAGATCTCCGATCAAGCGTCGCTTCCAGACGTAGCGTAAGGTTTGGCAGCGTTGTACGGCCAGGAAGCACCCGTCCTCAACCCATACCCCCAACTCCACGGTTCGATACCACGATCAACGAGTCCCCGACTCAACCCCAGCTGCAAAACAACCAGATTCCCTTCGGTCGCCGATCCGAACAAGCACAGCGACAGCCGGCTACGAAACCCAAGCCGCTGTCCTACTCTGTGCCTCCCCGCCCATCACAAACCAATCCTAGCTCCGACCCTCCACAACACTCACGCTCTCTCCTAAATCCCTCCACACAAACCCCTCTCCCCAAAGCCATCCTTACAGACTTCGACGTATCCGACATCTCCTTCGCCCCATCGGAAGCAGGCGATCCGGATCATCCGCAGACGTTTATGAGCACGCCTACGAGACGAACCGGACCCGCCAGTCCAATCATTGCTCCTGCCTCTGCTTCTGGGGCCGGTAGAGGCATGGGTTTGAACAGGGACAGGGAAAGGATGACGACTACCCCGTCTGCATTACTAGATACCCCTTATGAGAGAGCCCTACGAAGGGAGTACGACGGAGCAGGGGGCCGCGGAGGAGTGAGGTTCACCCCGAGGGTGTCCTTTGCCGATATCAGAGAGGAGAGTGCAGAAGGGGACTCGAGGATCTTTGAGAGCAGGATATAACAACTTGATACCTTTTGTGAGACTTGTCGGTATGATTCAGTCTTGTTCTGTTGTACGATCGGAAAAGCGGGTGTGTTCTGGATTCAAAATTAGTTGGATATATACCCCGTCGTCTTTGTTGCTGATGGACATCGTTTTGCTTTGGTGCTGTGGAATCAGCACGGCGTTCTCGAGGAGCTGGCTACAGGGTTTGGGCTGTATACTCAGTAACGAGGGGTTGGAGGCCTTGGTATAGCAGGTTAGCAGGGTTTGAATGATAAATTACAACGTTTATGGTTGCCCTGAGCTTGTATGCCACAGCTGTTCAGGGTATTTTTTATCTACCCTACACAGACCATAGGGTCATGGATATGTTCCGTTCGTCGCACTTGCTAACACAGAAATGTAGTTCATTAGATCTTGTGTCGTATACAACGGTATGCTACCACCATTGGGCACAAACGATCCGCTGCAAGGAACATGCATACCTGCCAAGAGCAACAGAGAGCGAACATGATCATATGGCCGGATGCAGAATGAAGCCTACGGTCGTAGCATGTAATGATGCGACACAGATGGGTGGGCCAGGACTCACACGCAATAGCCGAGCCCGAGCAACGTTCTTGTTTAGATGGACGACGTATAGATCCAAGCGGGGACTATATAGCCTACGGAACATAGCCGTTCTCACATCAGACTAGCGGGCTGCATCTGAGGTTGCTTTGCATAGGAGGCCGCGGATACCATATGTGGCCAAGTACTTGTTAGTTCTCATGATGTACGACAAGCTCTTTCGACGAGATGGAAGTATGGAAAGATATAAATGATGCGCATCTTCAGGTCAAGATCGGAATAACAAGCTCGTTGGCTCCAAGTGTTAGGCTTTTGCCTAGACCTTACCATGTCTAGACTGCCCCGATTGTATAGCTGTTCAGTGCTCTCCCACTAACGATGCCGTATCCCGAGAGAGAGAGAGAGACCAGCATGTACACATCGATATTGGCCTCGCAAGGGTCTAAATACCTACTTACCGGCCGGCAACCCATGTGGATAAAATACCAGTCGATACCTCTCATTTCTGGATTCTAACCTCGGAGTATCTTCACTTTCAACTTCACCCTTGTCGCAGTTATCTTCTTTTAAGAGGAGCAACGACGATGCTGTTCTTCAATAGCCGCCGTTCCTCCTGTGTCTTCGCCAGCTCATCTCTTCTCACCCTCTTCTCAACTGTTAGTCCCGTTTCTGGAAGCCCAAGAAACAATGCGCGACCTACGACTACATCGTTGTCGGCAGTGGACCAGGCGGAGGCATTGTGGCCAGCAACCTTGCCTTGGCCGGCCACAGTGTCCTCCTGATCGAGGCCGGCCGTGACGCCAGTGATGACCTCTCCACCACGGTCAATGCATTGTACTACCCGCAGAGCATGGATTTGCAGTGGTCTTTCTTCGCGAGACATCATTCGGACCCCGAGGTCGAGAGCCGTTACCGGTTGTTGACTTAGACACTGCCGAATGGCACGTATTGGACTGGACCCAAAGCCCAGGCACCGGCCGATGCGAGGCTTAATGGTGTATGGTGCGTTATGTGATTTGATATGTTTGTTTCTGCAGTCTTATTCATGCGTGAACTATAGGTATCCCCGCGGCGCGACCCTTGGCGGAAGTGCTATTGTCAATGCCATGGCGGCTGTTCTTTCCAACGATGCGGATTGGGACAAGATAGCCGAGATAGCATGATGATCCGTCATGGTCGTGAGTGTCGCCACTAACTATACAGCTGTTCCCGGCACTATTTCTAACCTGGAACAGGGCTGAAAACATGAGGAAGATTTGTTCAAGATTGAGAGAAACCTCTACCTCCGACCCAATGAGTCCCATGCCGGCCACGGCTTCGACGGGTTCGTGGAGATGGGTCAAGGTGACTCAGACTACTACCTCCAAGAACCAGGGCGTCTTGCACTGCTCTCGCACCTTGCAGAGGACCCCGTCGGCCATCCCCTGGACCAAGCTGCAGTGCTGGACTACCTTGAGCGCGACGCCAACTTCTTGGGCAAGAACAGAGACACATCCGCACAGCCATACGGGCTCCCGAACCACAACAACAACAAGGGTCGTCGCTGGACTCCGCGAGATCTCGTCAAGGACACTGTTTCAAAAACACCCAAGCTAACCCTAGCACTCGAGTCTCTAGCCACCAAGATCCTCTTCGACAACTCCACCTCCTCCGCACCCCGAGCTGTTGGCGTGGAGTATCTCGCCGGAGCGGGCGTCTACGGCGCTTCATGGCAATACAACGCCAGCACCGCACCAAAAAGGAACCCTAAAGCGAGCCTTCGCTCGCAAGGAAGTCATCATCAGCGGCGGCGTCTTCAACTCCCCGCAACTCCTCCAGCTCAGCGGGATCGGCAACGCCACCCTACTCCAATCCCTCGGCATCCCCGTCATAGTAGACCTCCCCGGCGTAGGCGAGAACCTCCGTGACAACCAGGAACTCCCCGTCGCCGGGTTGAGTCCCGTAAACATCACCTCCCTCCCCGGCGATCTAGTCTGGGCGAACTGCACCTACGGCGCGCCGGGAGATCCATGCCTTGCACAGTGGCAGAACGGGACGGGACCGTACACCCTGCCGTCGGGAAATAGCGAATGCTCTTTTCTCAAGACGGGACATAGTCCAGATGGAAACAGGGATGTGATTACCTTTGCGTGAGTCCCCCAACCCCTAGCCCACACCACCTTGTGCACGGCAATAACTGTCCCTAGTCCCCCAGGCGTCTTCCGCGGCTTCTCCCCGCCAGCAAGCAACACCCCCTTCCTCGACCGGCCCTCCACCCTCTGGCGCAGCCTCGCACACATGCCCGAGCAGAACTCCGCGGGCTACGTGCGCATCACCTCCACCGATCCCACCGTCCCTCCGGAGATCAACATCCTGCAGTATGAATCCCCCCGATGGAAGGGGCGAAGCAGACTTAGACGCCATGGTGGACGCGGTGGCCTGGGTGCGGCGGAACCTCCTCTCGCTGCCGGCGCCGTAGGGGCCTGTTGTGCCGACGGAGCCGCCGTGTGAGGCTGGGGTGGGGAGGGATGGGTATTGTAGGGATAAGGAGGAGGATAGGAGGTTCGTGTTTGAGCAGACGTTTGGTCATCACCCGGTTGGAACGTGTAGGATTGGGAGGGAGGGGGATGGGAGGGCTGTGGTGGACGGGGATTTCAAAGTGTTTCGGGTCCGGGGGCTGCGGGTGGTGGATGCTAGTGTGTATCCGATTAGCCAGGGAGGGTTTACTGTGCTTCCGACCTTTATGGTAGGGCAGAAGGGGAGTGAAGCTATTCTACGTGATGCCTAGGTATCCACCTATTTTTGAGGTATGTTTGGCCCGGGCTTCCTCTCTGTAGAGGTAGAGGAGCAGTCTATGATACGAAACGGAGGTAGTTGCTTTATGTAACGTACAAGTATGGTCGAGCATAGGAACTGAATGATGATGGCTGACGAAAAGACTACATGCAGAATGCTGATAATGCTACATAGGGTTCATTAGGTAGAGAGAGGCTCAAAGGCAGAACTAAAGCCAATAGACTGGCATGAAAACGGAGTCCCCCAAATGCTTGCTATGATTATAGTTCGGCTCTCGATGCTTGCCCTTGTCCCGCTCCCAAACTCCCTAAATGCTCGCTGAGAAATGCAACCTTTTGTTTGGATAACCTGCTGTGCACGCTTTGCCTTTTTCTTCGGTCGTATCCGTCATATCATGTGAGCTAGGAGCCCCAAAAGTAAACCGGCTTTTCCCTCATCCAAACTCCAATGCAGGAAAATGACACAGAACCCCAGAATGAGAGGTCCTACAACTTGCGCGCAAACATAAAGTTGCCATACATGCCGCCAACCTCGGCACGGGCAACGGGTATCTTCCTCATGCCCCAAGCCTCGGCACCCATCTTCCATCCCCTGGCACAGTTATGGCTATGCTCCCGAACGATCCACGTCCGCGCGCCTCTCTCCGAAGTCGTCCACCCATGCCTCTTCATGGCGGCAGTGGATTTGATGATCCGCTTGAAGGCGTCATCAGGGACCTCGACGACGTCAAGCGGCTCGGAAAATGGCTGAAGTAGAGCACATTGGGGAGTGAAAAGGAGAGTGAGGTCTAGCTCGCCGCACCACATATCGGATAGGTCGAGGTATTTGAGCGTATGAGGGACCCAGGTGATCTGCTCGTCTAGGTCTTCGCTCTCGTCGGGGACAAAGAGCCGGTTAACATCATCCAGAGTCAGACCACGGCCGATAGCAAGCTCTTCCAAGTGCTTGGTTAGGGGCCGGAGGAGAGAGATATGAAAGGGGGCCATCTTGGAGCCCTTGAGGGATAGTGATCGGAGGGTGTCCGGGAGAACCTTGATGACCTCTGTCACATTGTCGACGTCAAGAAGTTGGTGTGACCGTGCGTCGGTACCGAGACTGAGGAAGACAAGACTGCGAACAGCCGGGTGGTTGGTGAGGAAGTCAATCACGACTTCAGGCGTGAGCAGGGTGCATTTGGCAAGGTTGAGATGTGTGATCCGTGCGGTATGCGGGATCGACATCAGAGCATTGTCCGTGATACGGCATCCTGCCACGTCAAGGTGTGTGAGATATTTCAACCGCGGAAGAATAATCTCAAAGGTTTGTGCAGGCAAGGTCAGGCTCTTGTGGAACGACATGCGGGTGATGGAGAGCTCTGCTGGCCACTCCAGATGTAGAATCGAGGTGAAGGCATTCTTGAAAGGAGTCGACGTGCAGCCGCAGAAATCCAGGGCTTGCAGTCTAGGAAGGTCGAAGAAGAGCTTCTTCAGGACGTTGGCATCGAGGTCCTCGTCGATGTATTCCTGCGCCAAGAACTCCTGGAGATTGGGGGTAAGATTCAAGCACTTGACCAGGGTCTCCGAGGTCAAGTACTGGGTCAACGATCTCTCGGCGGCCGTGGAGAAGAGCTGGGACGGGTTGAAGTGGCAAAAGTCCAGCCTCCTCACCATGGTGCCAAGAGCCTCGTGGTTGGAGACGTGGGTCAGGAACTTGTGGAAGATGCGGGAGTGCGGTATGGTGATCTTGCTGTACAGCGTGTTGAGGGTGGCCATATGCAGAGTCTTGGAGGTTAGTAAGAGAGACATCAAGTCGAGGTTGCGCCTCGATTCATGAAGCATGGCGTCCAGCTTAGGTGGAACGTCAAGTACGAGACGGTTGATTATGTCACCTAATCACGTCTTGTTAGCATCAAGAACCACAAACAGTGCACAGGCGATTGGAGAGGAAGGCTTACTGAGAAGCTCAATGGGCAACCTCTCAAAGGGTGATTGTCCAGGAGGATAGATCCCCTTCCTGTTGGGGACCTTGTGGTGGTTCGCCGACCTGTTCCAGGACGTGTTGAGCACTTGGAGATCTCCGAAGCTCTTGCTCGCCAGCTTGCCCTTGACATCGATGCTCTTCCATCCTTTGAAGCTGTCCGCCGGGCTCCAGTAGCCTTGAAGCTTACTGCCTGGGCGTGTGACGGGAGGGAAGAAGCGTGTCTCCACCATGGCGGATTCCGTCGGACTCTCAGGAGAATAATCCTCCACGGCCTCGTCAGTAGCAGAGGCTAAGAGTGATGATAGTTTGGAGTAGCTGAAGGTCTGAGCGAGATCAGAGTCGTTCTCCCTGATGGACGCAAAGGAAGACCGGGATGATGGGGTCCCGGAACGGGATGGATGGTCTTGCAGCATGGTTTTGTAAGTCTGAGAGTTCCCCCTCTTCAGCGCATGGGCCGGGAAGCAGACGGACTCCTTGGACACGGCCATAGATGGGCTGCAGCGATGCACAAGATCAGATGACCTTGGACTTTCAGATGCAAAAGGTGCTTGTCCGGAACCACCACGAAGCACGTCTTCAAAGCGCCTTCTTTGCTGCAGTATAGCTGGGCCTCCGCTTGTCTGGTTGACCAGGCTTGGGTGGTTTCACAAGAGGGATAGAAAGGTAGCAAGAGATGCTTTTCTATTAGTCACGGAGCCGCTTCTTTAGGTAACGAGATGCCAACAGGATGGAATGTCGATGCGGGGAAAGCTCCCAGGAATATCAAAAATTCGTGAGAACTGCCTTCCCTCTCTGGTCGAGACTAGACAGAATGTAAAGCCTAATCTCCGCGTAGGTCTCCGGTGCAGGGGAGTTTCAAAGTGTTGACCGGGGCGAGAGGCTATCGCAGCAACGTCAAATCGAACCGCCACAGTAACTCGCAGCAATGGCTATTAAGCAGTGATTTTGTCGATTCTTGTTGGTGCAAAAGGCAGGTTCGCAAAATCAAGGTCGAAATTATTAGCAAGCAGAAATGAAAGAAATTTTGCCAAGCACCGAGTCAAGGTCACAATCGCTTGAGAACTTCTTGGGAGGTGAAGTATAAAGGAGCCAGCCGGGTGCCGAGTTTACGGGTACGGGGTAGGTTGTAAGGGCTATGCTTAAAAAGTGGGAATATCTGAAAGTCAGGTGGGCAAAACAGCTTCGCCTTCGAGGTTTAGTTGTCTGGGGGAATGAATGGTGTCTGATTTATTCATGGAGATGTCAGGTCCTCTGCCTATTTCCCGACTCTTTGCTCAAAAGACGTACTGCAGGAAGCACCGGGATACAGGTTTGCTGGGGGCGAGTATGACTCCGTATTGAGTAATGGAATGAAAGAAATGGGGAATTTCCCCTAGCATTGAGAGGTCAGGTGAGCGAGGACTCGCTTCGCGCTGTGAGCCAACCTCTTTCCTCTGTCCATTAACCGTCCCAAGTCTGCAAACGCGAGCGTACGATTGGGTCAGGATTTGCTAATGGAAAGACTGGGAGCCAAGCAAAGGATTGCTTGGATCACGCTTTGAAGATGAGACACAGTAGAAAAGACGCGAAGCGGCTCGCATCTGACGACTTTCTGCGCCAAGCCGAAGCGTCCAACTGGCGAATTTCCATGACAAGAGATTTATATCCGGCAAAAGCGCGGATACGTAATCGCCCTAAAATCCTCGTCCCAAATGACCACACCACAGTACATATCGAGATTGTCTATCAATGGTTTGTATCACGAGAGATCCCCGGTCGCGCAACGACGGACCTGCCACGGAGCACACGGAAGGTTGAAGGGAGTGTCGGTTTATGTGGAAAGCTTACTGTACCAGGTAGCTTTATAAGTTGCCTTTCCTTTGTCGGATATGTTGCTGCGAGGTCACCGGGAGATGAGATCATCAAGCAGGAGCCGCAGCCAGCCGAGTTAACCCTGCAGCAGCCGCTTATACACCCAAAGCACACAGAAGCTGTCACGTGGCTGATAGTTTACAGTCCGTTCGACGAGGCACACCAGAGGCATCCACACTTCATGTCTGAATATTGGGCGAAGTTATACATTCATTGTATGATTCGACAAGAAAAACATTTCCCGACCTGGCTATATCTTGCCCAGGATATGGGAAGCCCAAAACGCCTTCAAGTGCAATGCCGCTTCCCCATGGAACATGAACTATCATCATCAAACAGCTAAACACACGGCTTGCATCAGCAAGGGTATCACCCAGTTGCGCCTTATACAATGTTCTCGCGCCATCTGTCACCACAGCGAGGTCTACCTGGCCCCAATCGCCTTGCCACCCATCCGTAATCTTTTCTTGCAGTCCTCGCAGTACCATTTGGCTATGTAGTCGTTAGCAGATGAAAGGGGATGAGGCCATGGAAAGGATGAAGGGGACCTACCATTACCCCTCGGCGCGTTTTTGGGTCCAACACAACCGAGATGAAACCATTCACGTTTACATCCGTCTGCATCGCATGCCACCATCTCGCCATAGCTGACCTCGTCACAGTAGCAGTACCGCGGCTCTGAACCGTGGTCATCCTCATCGTCCTGCTTATGCCCTCCGCGGTTGACATCCTCGGCGGCAGCAGCCTGTGCAATGGCCGCAGCGGCCGCGGCGGCGGCGGCTGCAGACGCCCCTTTCTTGTGGCTGCGCTTGGGTGGATTGGCACTCTCCGAAGTGCGGGAAGTCCGGGCCCGTGGAGGAGCTATGGCCGCTGCCTCGGCAAACGTCGCCAATGCTGGTGTTGATGGCTTGCTCGCCCGGCCACTCTTGGTTGTCACTGGTGTTGCAGATGGAGCTGCTGGGGGTGTTGGGGGTGGTGGAATTGCGGTAGTTGACTCTTTCTTTGACTCGTCTTCCCTTGCTGCTGGCTTCGCAGAGCCTTCCTTCTTGCCGGGCGTAGCCGAATGATCCCTTCGAGGGTCGTTGTTTTCCGTTTTAACGACATCTAACGTTGGAAGGACTGGCGCCTCTTTCGGAACTTCTTCTTCGCTTGCGGTTGCCCCTGAGGATGGAACCCCGTTGCTTTGGTCTGTCGTGGCTGCAGCCTCCAGAGCCGTGTTTGTAGTAGGATTATTCGATACTGATGCTGTTGAAACTTGCTGCTGCGGTTTGGATATTGCAGCGTTTGAGTGTATCGAGTTCTGTCTCGCGCGAGATGACGTTGGACGGCCGGTAGTCGAAGGAGCTGGCGAGGCTCGTGCGCCTTTGACAGCATCTTGCGGGAAATTCCCAAGAACTGGGGAATTGGTAACTGACGGCGAGGCGGCGGCGGCTGTTCGGCTACATTACATGGCATGTCAGCTTACGCGTCAGCAGGCAAAATATACCAAGTGAATCAACAAACCTTCTCTTCGCTTGATTGCTCGATGTCGGCAGGGCCTTTCGCTTCTTGGTGGCTTCTGGCGCTGGGGTCCCTCTAGGACTTGTTGTCTTCGGTTTAGCTGCACTGGCGCCAAAGACGCTGGCCATGGCCTTCTCTACGCCCGCTCCGCTGCCAGCATTTGCTTGCTGTTTATCGACCTTGCGACGCTTAGGCGCAGCGGTCGTGCCGTTGGCGGGTGATGGGTTAGATATGCCGAGCCCAACGCCTCCGTCCGTTTCAGTCGCAGGCGCTGCCGGCTTTCTCGACTTGCCAGCAACTGATTTCCTAGATGGTTCCTGATGCTTGCCCTGACCATCGGTCTCATTTGCTTGTTGGTTCTTAGAGTTCTTCTTGGCCGCCACCGCTTGCTTTCTATCGTTACTTCTAGCTGCTGCCTCCTCAGCTAGTTGTTGCGCGGCGGCCGAAAGAGCAGCAGCGCCGTCGCGCCGTGACCGTTCGGCCTGGGAGTTGCTGTTTGCCTTTGCTATCCTATTGTCCAGGTAGGCCCAATGAGTGGTGCTGCCCCATTTCGCCTCGTCGCTGAACTCGCCCTCCAAGTGTGGCCACAGTTCCTCGATGCGGTTCAATTGTCTGTCGAGGGCCTCGTTGGCACCGGAAATGACGTGATTCTTCTCTTCCAGAGAGACGAGCATATCGTGGATCTTGAGCGCGGTTTGTCGAAAGAGCTGGCGGCGGGGGAGGTTGCTTGGATCAAAAAGGGCAGGGTTAGCGGCTTCGTCTGTGGAGGGCACGCCAGGAAACTGTCCATTGAAGACCACACCGCTGCTGCTGTTCTGCGCACTCATTGGCGCAGAAGCTGGAGCAATACTGCTCGACGCATCATTGACGGAACGCGCTGGGTCTGGGAGCGGAGCATGGAGGGCAGCGTCCACGAGTTGGAATAGTGCCTCCTCAGGAGCGAACACCTTAGCATCCACCTCTTTTAGCAATGTAAAATGCCGTACAAGATCTTTCGGTAAAGCGGTGATTGCATCGGTAAAGTGTGTGACGGCGGGGAATATTTCGATGGGTTGCTCGTGATGGTGGCCTCCGTTGAGGGAGTCGGTGCGGTTGAGTGACGCACCCGTCGTGCGCGGAGGGTTCGTTCGTGTCTGGCGCACAGGTTGAGCTCGTCGACTCGATCCCGCAGTCGCTTCGACAGCTGGTGGCTTAGCTGTCTTCATGGTAACCGTGAGTGGTATACAATCGAACCCGTTGATCTTGCGAGAAACCTTTGAGAACACGACGTAGGCAAGGTAACAGAATGCCCTGCTTGTTGATCGTAAAACGGGAAGCAGAAGACGGTCCCGCGATGGTCTGGAGCCCTTCCCCCTCAAATTGGGACAAGATTAAAGTGACTCAAAGGGTTTTATTCACCGAGCGAACTCATCTTTTAATAGACATAAACGTAGAGCCCGACTGTTAGGTGGGAAAGCTTTGCGATCATCCAGAGTAGCTTCGCGAAGAGAAAAACAGAGGCGGCAAGCGGGTGAGTGTGACCCCCAAAGCAACGACTCGGCCTGGGACAATTCCAATCCTCCCACAAGCTAGGTACAAAAGTGGTCCCGCCTGATGGCTACAGCGAATCATGATCGCGACCACGCGCATCAGCCGAGCGACCGCGGACAGCTTGATAAGATAAGAAACTGTACTAGGTCTGTCGTCACTGCTCACCAACAAATGCACTAAACAACACATTCACAGCTGCCTCTATCAGGCACACTTACTGGGACTTTGCACCTACCTCTACGTACAAATATTGACACAGGAGAAGCAACACCGTGTCGGCCATCATGCATGCAAAAATAAATTAGGTATATCTATCAGTTCGACGCTTTGGGGTATTGCATCCAGTGTAGCCATAAGACGATATTGGATGGGAAAACGTGGCGGAAGTGCCCGCTTAGAGTTAGAGTTGCTTCATCCGCCGCCTGGGTTTCTCATCCCTTTGTTTCCGCTTCTGCTGCCATTGCCATTCCAGCAAGACCGGTATGAAGTGCCACAGGTCAAACTCAGGCCAGAAGCACTTCAAAAAGACAATGGAAGTATCTTGATGGCACTGCCACAGCATGAAATCACTAAGCCTGACCACACCGCTGGTGCGGATGAACAAGTCTAATGGCGGACACCCAGCTGTGTACATGTTGCCATCAATCGTCTCGGCTGTGATAGACTCCGCGTTCTTGTAGACCGTTCTGTTCATGTCGGACCCAGCACGGGTTGTTGGCGACTCTGCACCAGGATGTAATGTGGTCGAAGATGCTATCGAGTCCTCGACATCTTCTGAGCGAGGAGATGACGGGCAAGGAGAAGTCTCTCTGGTATCTGTCGGTTCTTCGACCCGTTCATGCCTTTGAGAAAGGAGCTTTTTGGTGATTCGAGTCTCGGAGAAAGGCGTACTATGTGGTGGAGCCGCTGTCGAGTACTCTTCCACCGTCGTCCTGATCGCTGTGGTTATCTCCTCCCGCGAGGTATACGGAAAGCAAATGTTGAAGATGCAGCTGTATCCCTCCGTCAGTTACTCATCCCAATGGTTCCTGAAGCAGCAGGGTCGGTAAAACAAACTCGGTGTTATGCTTGGTAGAATCCACAATTTGATCGACCACCTCTAGAACGTCCGGTCGTATCAGATCTCGCTGGCCCAGCACACGCACACTGGCACCGTAGCGATCAAGGACCTCGCCATGGAGCATCAGTTGCTCCAGCTTGACTTTTGCAAGCTGCATCAACCCATCGACTTCGTACTTGGGGCGGTTGTAGTTCTCTATACTGAAGGCGTACACCGTCACAACTTTGACGCCGCACTTGTAACATATCTCGAGAACCTGGGAATGGAACATATTCGTCAGCGGTATGCACTACCAATGCCTGGGATCCAGGGGATTCTGGATTGGACCGACCCTTGCGAGTGCCTCAAAACCAAGATTATGTCCTTCAATGGTCTCGATTTTGTGACTCCTGGCGTATCGCCGGTTACCGTCCATCTCGAAAGCAATGTGCTGTGGAACCGGCCCTTGGCTTAGAGCTCCTATCACCAGCTCTCGTAGCTGCTTTATCGCCCATTCTGCCGGAGGGGATCGCATCAACCATTGGGGCAGGTGTGAGAGGTAGAGATCGGACATGGTGCTAAGGAGGCGTGGCCTCGCAGAACTGATTGGACTGAGGCGTGTACCTCGTTAGCTGAATGCAAAGAATTAAAATTCCTATAATGTATACTCACTGGGTGTATCAATGCCGCCGAGAAAAGCGCAATACAGTCCGTTGTATATCGCAGCGCCTAGTGCGTCCTGTTGTTGATGCTGACACCTCAATGCCAACGCAATGTCAACCTATAAGTTCCAGCGGCAGGTACCTCGCGAGGTTGCCGCACATGCTTGCCAAGACAAGGTCCGCTTTTCAGGGACGTACCTACCTTGGGGTTACGTAGCAGTACCGCCGATCGCTGATCGCAACACCTGGCACGACTTATACCGACTCAAAGCTCCTAAATACTGCTACATAGCCTGGAGTGCCAATTTCAATTGTTCTGGTTTGAATAACCTGTGCTTGGTCTTCCTGGTGGCGCAAGGCTGGGTTGGATATATACTGCATTCTCAGCCACGCAGCAAGACGATCGAGCTGTTCTACAGCGCTCGACATCCGGCAGTCTACGGCATACTCGCGAACCTTTAGACCAATGTCTTTCACCAACACGCCAGTCACCCGCGGACTCGTCCTAGGGCTCGTTGCGACCTCGATCACCGTCAGCTTGGTGGATGCAAAACACTACTTTTATATCCTGGTCGATCCGCACATATTACGGTACCACCAGCCATGGCGGGCATTGCTTTACCAGCTGTGTTATACCAACTCTGCAGAGGCTCTTTTTGCCTCCATGATGTTGTATAACATGAGGGTGGTTGAGCGTATGTGGGGATCGAGGAAGTATGCTGTGAGTATAGACATTCCTATCGTACAAGGTATTCGAATGCCCTGGCTGACCTGGAACCATGCACGTAGTCGTTCATCCTCACGACGGCTGCCATAACCACCGTTCTGCCGCCATTCTTGACCTTGATACTACGTCCGCTCACATTCGGTCTGGTCAACTACCTACCCGCCGGCCCGACTCCCATTATCTTTGCCATCCTGGCGCAATACCACGACATCGTTCCGCACATGTACAAGTACCGGCTCGCTCTGTCCGCCTCACCACCCACGGACGAAAACTTTACCGGACTCACCTTTTCAGACAAATCCTACCGCTATCTCTTAGCGGCACAACTGGCACTCTCACAATGGCCCGGCTCACTACTGGGAGCCGCGGTGGGCTGGGTCGTGGGATACTCGTGGAGGAATGAGATGTTACCTACTTCCCTCATAAAGTGGAGGATACCAGGGTGGATGGTAGGCATGAAGGCTGAAAAACGGGGAGAACAAGTTGAGGGATTGCGCAGACGTCTGGAGGGTGAAGAGACCACGGCCACGATGGCAACAACAACAGGAGCTCAGGGCCGGGCAGATGCTGATGCTGGGCGTCGAAGGACAATGGGCCAACAGATCGTTGACCAGGTTAGAGGAGCCTTCTGACAATGATGGTTTCAGCTGACGGTCAGCGCCGAGCCGCGAAAGCGATGACTTGGTAGCGGCACTATCACCGTAAGCTGTGCTCATCCTTGCAAGCATCCCGTTCAACATGCCCGAGCAGAAGAACAACGCCGTTTGGGCCAGACACGAACTGGCAGACTTGACATGCTGTGGCGTCTGGTTGCTCATTGTCTACAGTCATTCACTGAACACCATGCATGGTTCAGCAGCCGGTTGCACACTATTGCTTCGGAGCAAGCGAGGACAACCTCTTGCTCAGCCCGGCTCAAGTCACGATGAGGTTACGAAGGCCTTGCCTACGAACCGGTGCATAGGGTTGACCGCCACTTTCTGTGGTCACAGATGGTACAATCTGGATGAATGGCCGAGTAATAGCCAAGGTCACAGGACGATAGATCTGACACAATGTAACGGGTCGAGAGCATCATGTTTGAAGGCGTGAGGTCCTGCTCACTTCTGAACGCGCTGACTACTACAAGCTCTAGGACAGCTTGGAAATGAGACTAGCTCAGAAATAGTACAGATTACGAGAACTCCTCGTGTTAGAGATTTTAGTACGACTACGACCGCTCTCTTGTAAGCTCTGAAGACAAGCCCAACAGAGTAGGTAGGTTCTGTTACAAACTACGTACCTACGAATAAGCTGAAGCGTACCTTAGCTAGCCCCACCGCCCCGTTGGACCCCTATTCGTGCATTACACTGTACATTCCATGCAAACCTGTGATTCCGAGAGGTACTTTACCGCGCCAAACGTATCGCAAAGGGCGCCAGAAGGCATTCACATGTTGGGCGTATTGACACAGCACGTTTGATTGTATTTCTGGTAGTGTTATGAATTTGGTTGACTCCCTGATCATAACTCTGGTGCCGATCTTTGTCAAGCCCACCATGCATTCTTAGCGCCAGGTGCATGTAACCTTGTGATGTCCCTTCCCCCAACCTCCTCCGTCCGAACCGTTTACCAGTCGGCGTGCTGCCCCTCCCCTAATCACCTCGGACGGTGATACGATTACACACGATCTGGACCCTCACCTCGACGATGTCCTACACGACTGTTCTTTGAACCTGACTAGCGGCTTCGTGATGAGTGGTGTCGCGACACCAGATAGCCGCAATGGCGGGAGGAGCCCCAGTGGGATGGCGCCAGACGCGAAGTCCCTTGTGAGCGGTTATAGGAGGCAGATTGAAGATGAACGGCCCTACAGTACTGTCAGTCAGCGCAACCAATATAAGCCTATACTATGGCGTCTAACGACCTACTGACACGACGCGCTCTAGATGAATCGCCCTCGACCTCGAAGCTCCGTCCTCGTCGATCTCAAAGACCCAATACAGGTTCACCTATTGGCAGAAACTGCTCTATCCGACAGCCGAGACTATGAGATATTATCGCCGGAAGAGGTGGATAACCTGAAGAAGCAGATTCAATTCCTCACTCAACGAATCGAGCAAACAAAGGCCAACCTAACCATCCAAACCAAATACCGAGATGCTGCTATATCTATGTCAAAACTCTACTCGCCTTCAGGCGGCAAGCGACGGAGTCTGCTCGGCCATAGGACAAGCGGGGGAGACTCGGCTCGCGAAGCCGAAATGGAGAAGCAGGCAAGTGAGAAGCGATGCGAGGAACTCACTGCCGAACTGTTCACGCTCGAAGCGCGCTTGATGGAGCCGCAACAAAGGTTGCTCCAGCATACGGCTGGTATACTCCAGTTGACCCACCGAGCATCGGCAAGGAACCAGCAAACCCAGCGTGTACTCTCGAACGGCGATGCCCGACTGAATGGCATGCCAGGCAGCCCGGAGAGTCTGTACGCTTACACCAACCGCAACAGCCTGGATGCCGCCGCCGAGGGACTTTATTTTGACGACAGGAGTATGTTCGAGTTGTTGGACGATCAGGATGGTCAGCTATCAGGTCGGGCGCGACTACCACCCTCTCTGCAGATTCCGCCCAAGTCACCAGTGCGGGAACAGCAGAATCAACTGCGGGAGGAGACGGACCGGTTACGAGAGGAGGGAGATAGGCTACGAGGCGAGACAGACAAGTTACGGGAAGAGAACAACAGACTACTCGCTGAAGTCGAAGAGCTCCGGCACATTGGCGGTGATCGTATCGATGTCATCTCGGAGGCGGAGAGAAAGCTGGAGGACTCCAATCACGCCCTACGAGAGCTCATCATGAAGTTGAACCCCACGAAGTATCAGGATTTTCAGGTCCCACCGGCAGCTGGGGATTCGCGAGGAGGCAATGGTTATGGAATCGGCGATATTGTTGACAAGCAGCTGGCATACCTTGATTTTGGCCTCCTCACTGCATTGGACGAACAAACGCTTCAGGAGGAAGAGAAGATGGGCAAACAAGCCGAGGAGTCGTTGGCGGCTGCATCACAACTGGAACGAGTGGAGGGCAGAATTGCAAATCTGAACCGGTTGCTGGGCGACTTGTTGGAGCCCAAGGGACTGATTCCTCCTCCATCGCGCATAGCAAATGTGGATGAGCACGTCAGCTATCTCGAAGAGGCCTTCAGAGCCATGCAGACGGAACTCGAATCTGCCGGAGAGTCTATCAAGTCTAACTCGGCCAGCAAGCAAAAGACCGACCAAGTCGAGGTTGTGCTCATGGGCTTGTGGGACATCATCCAGGCAGGCTATCTGGACATACAGCAGCGGAAGGCCGAGAGGCGACAGTTACGAGCTGACAAGGGTCTAGAGGCCGATGAGGATGACGTGTCAGCAGACGACGCCGTCGATCCCAACGAGCCGTACTCGCTCCAAGCATTCTCGGCCAAGGTTCAATGGCTCTATGGCCAGGCGACAAGTCTGAAGGAGCAGAAGTCCGTTCTCAAGCGGCAAATTAAACAGCAACGGGAGTTGAACAACAAGTCCAGTTCTGACAAGGATCACGAACTTACCCAAATCACCGAAGAACTACGGGAAGCTCGAGCTATGCTAGACAAGGTGGAGAAGGAAGCCCAAGAGGCACAGGACGAGCTGCTCAAAGCTAAGAACGGCCTGCAAGCCGCCCAACAAACAACTGCGGCCAATGAGTCCGTATCTGCATCCCTTACCGCCGCTCAGCAAAAGCTCTACGACCGCGAGGCTCAGATTGCCGATATGGAGGCCAACGAAGAGGAGCTCCGCAGCCGCATCGCCAACCTTGAATCCAACGGAGAGGAACTCCGTAACGAGCTGTCCGCCGTGGAAGCCAGTGTCGCCTTCGTCGGGTCCCAGTTAGAAGAGGCACTAACGGCCAAGAATTTGGCCGAAACGCGCGCGGACGCTCTCCAGGCCCAACTGAAAGCGAGAGAGGAGGAACTAGAGCACACGAATGGCCTCGTCATCGAGCTCAAGACGGAAGCCACCATTGCCAAGGCCGAGTTGGAGGGGGCTTATGGGTCCCGCGCCCAACGGGCGGCCGAGGCGGCGAAGTTCACCCAGTCCAACGAGAACGCCGAGCTGGCCACCCAGGTGGACCGGCTGAAGACTGAGCTTGCCGGCACCCTCAAGGAGCTGGAGGATCTCACCAAGGACACTATCTCGGCCGAGAAGGAGAAGTTGGAGCTGGAGGCGCAGTTGGAGGAGATCGCCGCCGACAAGGCTGGTCTGGAGGCTGAGATTAAGACTCTCAGAGACAGGCTACATGCCGAGACGACGGGGTTGAAGGAGCAGTTGGATGCGGAGAGGCTGAAGGTCCCGCCTAGCCCTAGCGGACTGGGACCGCAGGAGAGAAGGGCCGGCACGACCATGCTAAGCGAGCAGTTTAGGAATAGTATGAAGGAGGAGAGGAGAAGGTTCCGCGACGAGATCAAGGTTTGTCTTACCTCTTCTGCTCCACGCCGGTCGATAGCGTGTGTGGCTTGCTAACAATAAGTGTCTCACAGGAGGAACAAGCTAGACGGAAGAAGTTGGAGGACGAGGTACGCATGCTCAGGAGAGCACAAGGTCCAGGCAGGAGTCCACTTGGGCCGCTTAGTCCGCGATCTCAAGCGTAGATCTGGCTGGGGGAGACTTTGCGGAACGTATCACGCGGGATATGTGTCATGAAATTAGGCATTGCTACTGTGGGCAGATGCTATTACCGGGCGTATTGCCAGTTTTTTTGGGAGTGTTCAGATATGATGGCATTGATCGTTCAGGGATTTGTCTACGCTTGATGAACGATTGGAGGGGTTATTTTTGATACCAGGATTAAGCAGTGGTCGGGTTGTTTTGTATCTGTAGACTTCTTATAAGCATCACAGTTCCGGGTCACAGTACCAAACAGACAGGTAAGAAGAAAAAGGACCTTCAGTAGTACCAAGACCATTCTTGCCTTAACCATCCACCAGACACCTTTTTTCTGTCTGTGCAATAGAGCGACCAAAATCCAGGTCAAGGCATAGCAGTTTCACCATAGACACTCATACTAAGACTCCATCTCACTCACCCCCAAAGCGGCGCGCCGACCTCCACTGCTCTCTCCACCACCGCCCTCACCCGATCAGCGAAGACTTTATTCTTGCACTCCACCTCTAAATCCTCCAGCCACACCGTAGCCTCCATCTTGTCCACCTTGATGCTCACCCCCGGCACCGGGATGCCCAGTTTATGTAGGCGTTCCAACTCGGTGCGTCGTCTTGCCTCCAGCTTCTTCTCTTCGGCGTCCTCGTCCTCCGACTCTTCCATGGAGGCGTCGGATGCGTTGTCGTCGGCCTTGATCTGCTTGGGAGGAGGGGAGGATGAAGCGGGTAGTTTGGGAAGGGCGACGGGGTTGACGTTGTCGCCGCCGAATTGAGCTTCTAGGAACATGCAGAGACGCTCGAAACGATCTTGTGGAGTGAGGTTGGAGAGCGGGTTGTGTTTGGGGAGCTCGACTAGTTCGTTGGCGTGGTTGTGTTTGCCAGCCGAGCCTGGAGAGGGAATGAGATGTCAGTCATAAGAGGAAGATATGGTGGACGTAGGGGAGGGGGTGTTCGGAACTTACGCTTCACAGCGGCAGGGCTGCTCTCGATACCCAACAGGACGGCCATGACAGCGTCGGCGATACCGTCGTTGAGCATGTTGCCCTCCCACTCCAGCTCCACCTCGCCGTCAGAGAAACACCGTACCGTCACGCAGCCCATGACGAGATATCTTGCCACAACAACATGATCGTTCTTGACATCGATGTCCATCGTGTCGTCTTCAGATTGTTCGCTCTTGTTCTTGGGTAACTCTTCTATTCCGCCAAATGTACCCTCCAGACCCCATTTGATCAGATCCCCGCCCGCAGCGGTCAGACGGAGACGCTGTTTGCAGGTTATTGTCGTCGTGGTAAGGCCAGCGTACTCGTGCAGGTCCTCCGGAGCCATGAGAGACAACTTGAAATCATTCTGTACCAGGACTCCTGTTACGAGCTGGGGCTGTTGGTCGGTGCCTTCGGCTGGTGGCGGTATGGATGCTAGCTTTCCCACGACCTTGGCTGTTTTGTCTGCTTTGAAGGGAATGCGTAGTTCCTCGCAGTTGCGGGGGTTGTAGACCTTCATCTTGTGGGATCGGCCGGCCTCGGTGGAGAGGAGCTTGGACTTGAGCCGACCCATGTTGTGGACTTCGCCATGGACGAGAATCTAAGTAACGTCAGTCACATCAGTATCGCTGTGCGGCTTGTCTTTTGATGTCTGGGTTAACTTACCACATGAGGAGCACCGACTTCCTCAATAAATTCCCGATTCTCAACACCATCGACATGAGCAGCGAATGAAAACTCCGCGACCGTGCAGCGTCGGGGGATCATGACTTTGTCTCCATCACCACCAGGTCTCCTTGCGGCAGTGACGTTTCTCGACATGATACTCTTGATTTCAGACGGCTCTTGCATGATGTCTCGCGCCATGGTCCCTTCGACACTGTAGCCCGTGATGATGACACCATTCTTCTCGTTAGGCGCCCATCTCTCCAGCAACTCGCGGCTGACTCCGTTCTGCAGCATACCAGGACTGGCAAGCATGACGCATCCTCCCACATCATCGAAGCGGTCCAGGTTCTTCAAGGCGCGGATATACTTGAAATCCCAGGGACCTCCCTTGCCAGCTCCATCACCAGAGGCTTCCGCCTCGGCCATGCGCTCACGGAAAAGACGCTTGATGTTGTCGTTCATGGCTCCGACGTAGGTCTGGTAGACAAGCATACATTTTCTGGCGAGGTTACTAGCATAGTAGATGGGGTACTTCTGGTACTCCGAATGCTTGGCCCAGTACTCATCCAGAATAAGCAATAGTTCCTGCGCGCGGCCGAGCGCAAAGACGGGCATCAGCACTCGTCCACCCCGGTTGAGGATGCCGGTGATAGTCCTCATAAGCGACTGCTCTCTCTCCACGCGAGGAACATGGGCAGCAATGCCATAGGTGGACTCGGTGATGAGTACATCGATCTTGACACCCCGTGGGACTTCAGCGGAGACCAGGTGTCGGTCTTGTTCGCGGGAATAGTCACCTGTAAAGAAGATGTTCAGGCCCGCGATCTCGACCAGGAACATGGCGGCTCCCAAGACATGGCCGGCCGGGTAAGGAGTGATGCGAATGGAAGATATGGTGTGCGTTGTGTGGTAGTCGATAGCTTCGATCTGAGGGAAGGTGTTAAGATGGTCCTGCTCTGTATAGACAGGTTGTGATGTAGGATTCGACGAGGTGTTGCCCACTCGTACGCCGTCTTGTATCAGCCACTTGTAGATGGCTTTCGTCGGATGGGTCATGAAGACTCGTCCCTTGAAGTTCGTCTTGGCCAGCACGTAGGGCAGAGAGGCGGCGTGGTCGACGTGGAAACTTGGTAAATGTCAGTAACTGGACGAGGACATACTGATGCCACGCTTGTGGAGGAAACAGGAGCCATTGTCGGCCTGCAGAGTGGTCACCCAAACATGCAAAGCTACAATGCTCATGGAAGAGGAACGATGGAAGGCATAGGTGGGCAACGGCTGGTAACTTCTTGTATTGATAGCTGCGTATATGGGTATACAGAAAAAACACCGTGGATGTCGCGGTGTGAGAAGACAATCTCTTGTCGTCGACATTTTCTAGGAGCCAGAGGGTCCTGAACCAGACATGTTGCAGGTGAGTCCCCAAAGCCCACATATCCTACGCATATACCCTCCAAAACACTGGTGATCTATCCTGGGAAGAAATGCATGATTTGAAACCTGTCACGGGCTGTACGTGATGACTTACTGGCTGATGAGCAGAACATCTACCGTGCTCAAGTCAAACTCGTCGAAGTAGGGAAGTCCCTTGAAGCCCTCGTAGCCCGGATGTTGGCCGGCATCGAGCTAGTAGAAGGAGTCAGTACTGGGTGAATCACCGACTATCAACTCCAATGAAGCATACCATGACCGTCTTCCCTTTGTACTGAATGATATGGCATGACCGGCCAACCTCGGCGCCACCACCGAGGTTCATGAACAGAAGTTCATCGGCTGGATCAACTGGCTCTTCGCCTGTGGCCCCTATGGCCTCTGCTTTCCGCTTCGACGCCATTTCTCGCAGAGACGCCTAATCAGGCAGCGACGCTATTAACACTGTGGTTGAAAGTGAGTTCAGCTGTATCACATAGCCAGCGCAAAGACTCGAGGTTCTGTAATCTTTTCCAACTCCCAGAAGACCAGAGAATGGTACGCGTGCAATAAATCAAGACTTGTATCTTTAAAAAGCCATCGCAAGTGTTTAGCAATTGGACAATAGGCGGAAAGTTGGTGAATAGGAACTGAAGCATTCAGAGTAAAAGGTCACTGCCTCAAGAATCGTGAGGTGAACGTGATGAGAGTGCTACGGTGGGGCCATTAGCCACGTGATTCAGACGCGAACCGGGGTGGAAATGCGGATTCGACTGACGACTCGTCCTCATTACATACCAAGCCATCAAACGACTGCTGCCACCGCAGTACCCCAGTTGAGCGCCAATAGGATATATTTCTAGCTCGGCCGGGTTTCACTGAAGCTTCCTCTATTGTTTGACGCTTGGCGCGCACCGTTTTCTGATTCGGATAGGTGCGACTGATGACGGACGACTGAAGAGAGGGAGCTAGATCTCCACTGCCCGGGCCTTCTCAGCCTCGAGGCTTCTCTGCCAGTCTTCAACAACAGAACAAACTTGACCAGATTAGGCGCACCGTTACGACCTCCACCTTTAATTCAGTAATTTTGCCTCAAGCCTGGCCGAATCACAACCAACAAGAACCGTGAAATAGAGAACGAACTTGAGAGGCCCCGCCGCGCCTTCGAGCATTGCTACCGCTCAAGCCACCAACATGGCTCAACCACAGCACCAGATGTCGCCTGCGCCGTCCTATTCGCCGGCGCAGCAATCGCCCACACCGTCTTTGAGTCTACCTCCAAGCAAACGTCCAAGGTTATCTCCTGGACCAGCCTCTCAGCCCGCGTCGCCGTTCCCAGCGCAGCAGCAGCAGCAATACGCGAGCCCTGTGTCGACTGCGACTCCTCCACCACCTTCGAATGGTGCGCCGTCGCCTCAGTATCACACTATGGCTCCTCATCCATCCCAGCACGCTCTACAACCTCAACCTCAACAGCAACAATCTCAGCAGCAACAGCCCCAACCCCAACAAGCGCAGTACCAGAACACGCAATACCAAAGCGCGCCCTTCCAGAATGGCAATGCCGTGCCTACTCTACACCTGCCCAACGCGCAACCACAAGTTTATCAGTCCGCTCCAACGACGCCGATAACGCCCCTTGCGCCGGCTACGCCGCAACCGCAACAACAAATGATGCAGCCGCAGTTGCAGCTCCAGATGCAGCAACCAATGCAGCAATCCATGCAGCAGCCGATGCAACAACAGTACACGCCAGCGATGCTGGCTCCAATGGGGGCGCCACCTACTCCTTCGCCAGTTACGCCGGGTATTATGGGCCCTCCATCGAAGCCAGCGGAACGCCCTGCGAAGGAGAATGACAATCACGATCCGATCGACTCGCTCGCTGGTACGGGTGTTGATCTCCGCGCTGAAGAGCAGGCCTTGACGGAATACTATGCTGGTAACTTTGGACAAGACGCGAGATATGGGTTCCCCGCAAATGCGCCCGGTGGCCGAGGATCCATGTACGGTGCCGGAATGGCGAATCAACCTGGCCAACCCGTAGATGGACAAACTCAGGAGGAGATCGAGCTTGGCTTGGCAGAGAAGGCGTGGAGTGAAGCCGCTTCGAACCTGGCGACTCAGCGCAGTATTGAGCTGAAGAACGCCTTCCTGGACATTGCTTTACTGCACAGGAAGGCCGCGAAAATTTCCCAGCATTATGACATCAACTTAAACGTGGACTTGAAGAACTCGGCGCAACAACTACTAGGCAAGATGAAGCCGCCTGAAGGCTGGAACACGGAGCCGCAGATCAAAGTGACAACCAAGACTGGTCCTAACGGGAGTCTGGTTGAAACCAGCGGATCCTGGATTCCGCATGACGCATATCTGGTTGATCAACTGGCTCTTCTTTCCATCGCTACGAAACACCGTGTTCGCGAGAAGATAGAAGACGCATTTCATGTTGCATCCGTCCGACAGAAGACGGCGCATGGAGACGTTCCTCAAGATTGGGTTGATGTGGCCGCACCCATGGTCACCGCTGCTGCGAGTGGACCGCAAGAGGCGCTTCAGGGGTCTGGGGGAAGTAGTGCGGTTAGCCCACGCACTAACCCACTCAAGCGTAAGTGGTGGCTAAGATTTCGTTCCACGACAGCACTGCCAGCTTGAGCCTGTTGATGACTAACTTACTACTGCTTATAGGGCCTTTGGAGCTATCTACAGGAAACGCCGCAGCTGCTGCATCAACCGGAACAGGCAAAGCGCTTGCAGGCGTATCAACCAATCACCTGACTTCGGCTGTACGGGAACATGGCAAAGGCGACCGTGACGCAGAGGAGGCAAGACTACGCAAGCGAGCCAGGCGAGCCAACCCAGAGTCGGCGACTGCTGCCTCCCGGGCCGGATCCGTGGCGCCAGGCTCACCAGCAGGAGAACCTGACAGAACACTGAGCAAGAAGGAGCTGAAGGAGCTCAAGAAGGCAGCCGGACCCAAGGGCCGTAAAGGCGACGTCAGCGATGCGCAGAGTACTGCGGCGGCCAACCAAACTCTTTCCCAGATCATGACATTTGGAAGTAAGAAGAAAGCGAACAAGTACTCATGGATGAATGCGGGTGGTGCAAGTGGCGCCAGTACTCCTGGTCGTCTTACCACCACAGGCCTCCCCGGTACCCCAGCAGCGGCCATTGCCAAAGCGCCCGAGAGGACGCGTCTGACCGCGGAAGGCAAGAATCGGTTCGGTGCATGGCGTGAAGATGGTGACAAGGGCAAGAAGATTCAGATGAGAGACTGGGTCGCCGTCATGGAAATTGACGGCATTGACCTCAAGGCCATCCAGGATTCCTACATGAAGCTGGACGAGACCATCGCCGACAAGCAAACCAACATGGCAACCTAGTGGTGATGCTTCCATGGTGTGATGCTTCACCTTACCACAGCCGATCGGCTCGCAGCATAGTCCAGAGAGTTATTAGCTGACGGCATGGACGATACCAATGGGGAACAATATTTGCCAAGCAGGGAAAAAACGAAGCACATGAGGGGGACACTATAACATTGCTGAGATCAACAGCGGCTTGACTTCTCACTGCATGTTCCTTTGGCTTAGCCAGGCGTTCAAATGGAGGGTATGATTAGGTCTTTTGCATGGACTTTAACATGAGCGGAGTACTTGCGATACGCATTTGTTCATCTGAGGAGAGGCCACGACGGCCCTGGCGATAGGCATATGCGTGATCATGGGATCGCGGATGCATTTGGCAGAGGTTAATACAGCCTGCGTTGCTAGAGAACCAGAAACTTTAGTAATATTTCAAATCTGCCCATGTTTGTGCTGAGCAGTTTGTTCCTCTGGCGTAGGAGCCGGTTGAGAATCCTCAAGCAGATTGCTTTAGCTGCCCGTCTCCCCAGACTGCGCATGCCGGAGGTTTAGACACTTGTGCCATAGGCATTACCTGTGAACTACACTGCATTCCAATGCGAGCGCAGGCATTTACATCTTGACCCGAGGGCACGATTGCACGTTCCATTGAACAAGGCTAGTTTGATCTCCAAGACTACCCGACAAATGTTTCACTCTTAGCTTCTCAGTTCGTAGTAGACTTCGCCGTCTAGGCAGTCCTTCCGTCCTATCACTGACATGCGATCCAGACCTCAGACCAACCTTTTGCGGCTTCTCCAGGATGCCTCTTGCTTGGCAACCTGGCGAGTGGCGTCTTAACGCCTCTAACAAGAAGAAGGAAAACTAAAGATGTGCTTCAGGATCGACGCAAGAATGTTTCACAGCTAGTCAAGAAGGTGGTGTTGATCAACTCGACCTACAGGACTAGCGCAACAGTAGGTGTGTTCGCACACAAGGGTCATCCCTCGGTGGAGAGACGCCTCGTTGTGTTTTACGCACCCACCCATCACTCAATCTTTGATAAAAAGCAAGAGCAGATGGAAAGAAGTAATCGGTACACGGAGCAAACTTCTCCTGTTGGGACATTCCAACGAACCCTTGCTTGCTTGACAGGTGGTTGGGTCCCGATTCAGTGGTGATGGTGACGGGGTGCGTGGGGCGGCATTCAGGGCGATCCTGGTAGACGGAAGCTTCCCCGGTACCACATGGCTTCCTGCGACCTAGCGGATCCCTTTCCTGCTGTGCTCTTTGCTTCCTTCGTTGCTACGTGGGAGAAAGGACAAGTTGGTCGTCATCACTGCTGCTGCTGTTGACTTGAATCAGGCTTTGGGCCCAAACGGGTGATGTTCATGAAAATCGGATCACATTGCGCAGAACTGCTCATAACCATACTTACTGCTCACACATGTGTTCACGTATTCGGTCCCTTGTGGGAGAGGTCTAAGCCACGGCCTAACCGTCCGAACCGAAATTCCATCATCGACGAGTAATGAGGCCGACGCCTTGACCCCCCTTCACCGAATGGTTTGAGCGGCGCTCGTCCACCTCACACCTGGTCCTGGCTTCGGAGGTAAGATGAGGTCTCACAGTTTTCATACCCCAAGCTTTCGTGTTGTACTGGCGTGCAAACTTATCTCCAGGACTTGCCGAGATCCAACTCTCTTACGCTTGGAGCTGTTCGCTTGGAGGGTAAGGCCGTTTTAGCCACCTTATCTGACCATGTGGGCTTGTCAAAGTCGTCCAAATGCCACCGGCTGAGACCCGCGGGCGCGGCAGTGATCAGCTCAAAAATGAAAGACCCAATCCCACCCAAGAGCAGATCAAAAGTGGTGCCCCAGCCCCCTTTCCAAGGTATTCTCCTGTTTCATAACGCAGTCAACTGTCGAATATGATTCGCAGTCCATGCAAGAGTTATTGGGTAGTTGCATGCAATCGATCCGGCCCGAAGGCAAAGAGAATTCTATTATGGTGATTGCTTTTTTTGTTTTTTGAATACAGGAATGCGACAGGTAGATCCAAGGCAAGACACCTCACAATGACGACGTCGAAAATCCGATGAGGCAGCACACCAATATCACTAACAAGATGCCGCTAATGCAGGAACAGAGGTCCGCTCAGCCTGCATGGCATGGCACGAACACAACCGCCAACTCGGGAAGCCTCCGTCGTATTTGTGATCCCTGCCATGTACCAGGACCCCATGCCATTCTTGCCTGGACAGTCGCACACAGTGCGCAGCTAGTCGCGGTCAGTGATGCTCCAATGGAGACCTGGCCTGTAGCCGGTAGAGTACCCGCAATCTTCCCACAACGAAATACTGCGTAGTGCCCGTTAGTGTCAATGACGGCACGGTCGCCGAGAAAAAGGGGAAGCGAAGTCCATGATGTGCCCCAACGAAATTTCGTCAGATTGGTTGCCAACGATCAGCAAGCGTGTTTGAGCAGTTGTCCATTCGCCATTGGAATGAAGATCCGCGGTCCCATGATCTTCGTGTGCGTGTATGAAGAGGGCAGTACAGGTCGCCAGATGTAGTGTACGTGCATCCGATGACTCCAGACGAGGTGCATGTTCGGGAGTTTCCTGAGCCTGTTTCGGTCGACAAGAACTTCACATGCAATTTACCTGCAGGGCACGTAGCATCCTGGTTGGAACCTGGCGCCCCTTGGCAAAACCTGTTAACGCACTAAGACCAAATTGGTAAACAACGTCCTTCTGGAAACCTTCTCTGCAGGAATCCACCCACTTCTCAGGACGTGCAATGCTACCTAGAACGCTTCCAGAAGCACTGGAGCAGATGTGTCAGGCAATGGTCAAACTAGTCGCCGTTGTCGATATGAGATATGAGGCAACGGCAACCAGACCTCGTTGAAGGGTGCTGTGGTATCAGCGATTACTTCCCTGGTCATACTCTGCGTGATCCGTCACGTCGAACGATTACGTTTCCTTGTCAGAGTAAACCAATCCTCAACCCAGATGTCCGAGACGGTCTTGTGACAGCTGTCTCGGGGCGATCTCTTTTGGTTTGGTGGGATTGTCCTGTTGCGTCACCATGTATTGCACGAACGATGACCGGTGGTGAGAAGCCTCAAAACAGGTTAACTGTCCGAAAAGTTCTGTCCACGAGTTGGCTATGGGGAAGCATGGACAAGAGCGGTTCGGTGGTACAGGCAGCAAAAAGGCGCTTTCCTTCCAGAGACTCTGAGACCATACGTCGTGCAATACTGCCAGACAGGTGATCTTTGTGGCGTCAAAGCAGGTAGGCGGTTGTCGCTTGTAGTGAAACGGTCTAAGAAGTGACAACGCGCTCTTCGACGGAACATTGGCGTCCGTCTCTCGGCAGCGGGGCGACAGATCAAGATTTCCTTCCGTTTGCAACCACTCTTTCCACGACAGATGCGAGCCTGTCTTACATGTTCCGTCCACAGTGGGCTGATTCGCTAGGATAATCATCCATTTGCCGGGAAAAGATGGCCCAGCTGCCGCCAATGTCTGAATATCAGCCGTTTGGCTGACAAGACAGATCAACAATGCACCACCGGGAATGTTCAAACTGCTGCCGTAGGCTTCTTCTCGAGACATGAGAACTGCTGAGGGCAACAAAGTATATGTTGTGGCCTTGTGACCGCTTACTCGACCTAAGGGTTAAAGTCCGACAGGGCCAAGTCCCGCAACGGGCTGCGAGAGACACGTTCCGGGTGTTGACAAATAAATGTGGACCGACACAATGCGACACGTTGCACGGGCGGCATGACGGCCGTATGGCAGGCACTGAACTCCGGTGTTTCAACACGCCTCCAAGAATAGCGAAAATATCAAATGCAGTGATTCCCGATCACGAGCACGCTGAATGCGCCGTGGCACATGTGATCATCTTGATGTATCGGTATGAAAGCTGCCTGCCATTTGACAGCGGCGAATTCCTGGGGTTCTCGCGAATCTAGCAACATAGCCCTGATACGAACCGACTATTCAGCTGTTACCGAGGACTGTCTAGGGCAGGCCTGGTGATGTCGGCAACCCAGCTTTTGGTCGACCCATGCCAGCCGCATGTCGCAGCCTCTCCACCAGGGTACCAAACACAAAACGGAAGTCCCTGTATTTGTCGGAAACGGGGCGACCAAGGGCCACAATACCTGTTCCACGTGGTTGGTACAGCTCACGTTTCTTTTTCCGGTGATGAGATACACGTCAATGTTTGTTTGTTTTTGCCTCTGGCCGGCTCTGTTGTTGGTATCCTTGTTGCTCGTAGCGCACCGATGCAACAGGAGCATAGTGCAGATGGTAACCAATTTGACGTGTGTTTGTTGCTAATGTGACGACCACGGATGATTGTTAGCAGACACCATACTCTGCATTCTCGAAGGAGGGTGCATGCACACTCCGCGTGATGTTGACGGGCAACCTAGGCAGTACGAGTTGTCAAGGACTCGACAAGTCTACCCTCATGTTCATGCGTGCAGACGGGAACCTTGGAGGCTCCTGAAGCTCTTGTGGGTCACCTAACTTTTGAGATGGTCTAGCTCAAGGCACCTTCCCCAAAGCGGAGCCACCGGACTAAGGTATCAATAATTCGACAAGCTGGTAGCTTCGTCTAGAGAGACTTGCACGAACGGATTGAAGTAGTAAGTAGATTGTTAGGTACAGCCATAGTTGGCATTTTTTAAACCAAGGACAACTAATGAGTCACGTCAAATTGCCAGAATTCTACAAAAGCAAAGTGAAAATGTGCAGGCTGAGCCAGCCAATCTTGGAATAATTGCATTGCACTGAACGGAGCTCCACCTTCGCACTGTGTTACGGTGGGCAACCAGTTCCTGTACCTGAACCTTCCCTGTTCGGTCGACACACCATGACACCAAACCCCAGCTCTGCCGGGGATTGCGGGCCCCATTGATGTCAATTTCCCAAGTGATCCACGGTCCAAACACGCAGGTACCTCTGCTTTTTCCCAAGCTGGGACCGAGTTTCATTTACCACAGCAGGGCTTGCTGCTTACCTAGGCTGCTAGGATCAGATTCCGGAGTGGAAGGGAAGGAGCCGGGGACCTGCAAGGGATTTGCGACAGCGTCAGTGCTGAAGCAGCAGGAAGAGAAAAAAAGTGCAGTCTTTCCAATTCATTCACCGTGGGTATCCCTCCCCCCTGGCCCATGAAGCAATGTCCATCACGTTTTATTATAAGACCCAGACTCCCTTTTCTCGCCAAACTTTTTCTCCCCTTGCCTAAAACACCCAAATACCTCCTATTCTCCTTCTTGTTGTCCTCTGCCGTGCATCTGTCGCGTCCTGTGCTCTTTTTGCAAACTTATTTCTATCAGCGTACCTCAGCTTTCCTCTCCTGCAAGCGACAGAGACCCAAAGGTGCAACACTGGCTTTCTATTAGCCGACCATATCCCTCCAAATCCGACCTGCATCACCCGCTCTACAACCTGGAACGTACCTTGCAGCGCAGATCCAAAGCGAGAGCCGTATCGCGTGTCTAAGACGGATTATTGCCTTGTAGGGGAAAATCGAAGACAATTGGGGAAACAGACGAGACTTGCGCAACAATACCCGCCAATCTTTCGCAATAACACCAGTCGTGTCGCAACATTCAAGTATCTCAACTTTTTGCGCCCTTCGTCACGGCAAATACCAGCCACACACGCATCGCCTAGGAAATCCTACAAAAGGACTCTCGTCTTACTCGCTTTCGGCGTCGCCTCAGACCTTGAGGTTCTCACCTATCACGCGCCTTCCGACTCTTCGTGGTGACGTTTCCAACTCAGCAACGGGCTGCCATTCGACGCACTGGTACGGTACCTGCACGCTCCGCCTCAACCCTGTGCCAATCCGGCTGCTACATCCCTTTGATATCTGGTCCGTCTCATTCTTGGCCTTGTTGGAACCCGACCACGACACATCAAATTGTGAGTCAGACTTGCGCTATCAGCACCAATCTCTTGCTTATTTTCCCACTCCGGTACCTTTCCGTGGTGTCGGCTGTATCGCCGAAATTCACGGTGACGATCGCATGCCATGCCTAGATTCCTGTGCCTTATATTCCACATTCCCATCCGACATCCGACATCCCCCATCTTCCATCCCTTTTTCTACATGCCTTCTAACATGTCCATGCGCCAGATTACCTCACCCTTCCACTGGCTTTCAACATACACAACACCTACAAGATGATTACCAGAGAGTCGCAACCTTGCCTTAACATGGGCCGCGGTGCCTATGACACAACAGGTGTACCCAAGCCTCCGCCAAAGCCCAAACGCCGATAGATGTTCACACACGCTATGTGTTCTGCAAGCTGGTTCTATACGCATACTGGTCCGACGACACGCTCCAGCTTTTGCACCTGAAATCTCATCCAGCCGCTCTACGCCCTGGGCATCCGCATCTGGCGAGCATATCTTCTGGGCCACACTCAATCCTCGTTGTTGTAACACAACCAACCTCTTCACCAAGTTTACTATCGCCTTTAATACGAGTCGAGCACTCTCCTCCTTTTATTTTCACGGCTTTTGTTCCGCATGTGTTCCTTGCGAGGAGCATCAGCGCTATTCAATTTCCGGTATACCTTTTAATACGACTTCCTCGGATACACCACTTGGCTCGGGCTGCCTTCATTTTTTTTGTTTCAACAAGTTGGTCTCACGCAGAGACCCACTTGCTGCTTTCGCTCTTCCAATTTCCTCGCTATGGGCTGCTTTTTCTGAATCTCGGCAAGGCGTTACAAGATTGACGGGCTGGAGTCGAATAGACGGGTCAATAATTTGGTTTTGCTGCACGTCTGCGAACTGGACGACCGCTTGTACAACACTGCTGCAGTTACCCGAAGTGGCCATCAAGAGCTGCCCATTTCCCCTACCTCAGCAGGCATTCAACCTGGCCCACGTTTGTGGTATGAAAAAATCCAAACTTGGGGTATCTGGTGGTATTTCTTCTTGTATTGTTTCATGTTTTCGGTGGACTTCCGTAGGATTGGGGCGCAGTCCACCTTTTCCTCCCATCCACAGGTCTTTGGGAACGGTTTGGTTGGGAAAATTTTTATTGGGATGCGGTTGGGAAAATGGTTGCTTTCAGGGAGAGGATTGCATATAGATCTGGGTCGACATTGGTTGCTTTGGCTTTTTCTATTGGCTTTTCCTTTTTACCGCGTTTCTGATCCTCCTCGCGGAGGACTGTGGGAGCTGGGGATGCGGACTGTACTACTGTTGATGTTTGCATCATTCCTTTCAACTCTTTCGTCGTTGTACACCACTGGGAGTCACAAGAGTAACCCGGGAACTTTGTCGACCGGGCGCTGGACTGGTCCGTTGGATAGAATATACCCCGGGGTTTAGATAATCACCGCAAGATAATATGATATCAGCTTCACAGCGTCAGCCTGTCTATTTCCTTGGGGTTCTTAATGCTTTCCATCCTGCTTCAATATATGCGTGATTGCGCGAAAGGACGCGGCACCGAAAGCCATGGGTTCCTACATTCGAAGTCGGTCCACGGCTGGCTTACCTGGGCTACCCAGCACCTCAGGCACTTTGGCGGGCTTCTAGCCTCTAGGCCAGCAACCGTGAGTACACCCGTCAACCTGAGCAAACGTGGCAGCGTGTTTGCTCGGGTTTCCGTTGGGCACAAACATCAGGCCAAACACTGGTTCGTCGATCGAGTAGGCCTTCGGCAACAAGAAGGTTCGTGTTCAAGAATAACACCCGGTCTTTCCGTCTAATCAATCAGCTTACGAGATGCTGATGTCCGCTCATCCTCGGCAGAGGCGACGTTGACTGGGGTTTCACCATTAAGTCTCAGAAACCAACCGGAAGACACCCGAGCCGACATCACGAGCACAGGGATTTGACTAAGAGTCACGTCCCCATCATTCGCGAGGCTGTCGACGTTATCAGCCAATGTTTGATCCTCGACTGCGACCAGAAACAGGAAAGGGCGCTAATGCACGTCTAAAGATGGCTGCAGGCCCTGCATCGCACCAGAGCCACAGCCCTGGGTCACCTAAGCAAACCTATGCAATGTGGTTCGCTACGATGCGGCACCCCTGAGCGGCTGCAGTCTCCCTCCCGTCTAATCCACTCGACGCCTTTCTCGAGTCCTAAAAGTCTGAACAAACGTCTTCTGCCTCGGTCGCTTCAATGCATTGCTTGTTTCGGCTATCCCGATGTCAAACGCTCGACGGGCACCCATTCGAGTTTTCCCAATTCTTTTTCTTGTACGAGGAAGATTTCGTATGTCTCAAGTTCATTGCATGATGGCGGGGCTAGGCCAACCTGATAGGTGCTATACTGTTTCTCGCCAGATGGTTTGCAACGCGTCTCTCGTCTAACCGCCGGCTCCCAACCCTGCGCCAACTAATTAAAAAGAAAAAAAAAAAAAAAAAAGGACCAAGTCCCTCGACCGGTCGAAAAATATCTGCATGTTTGCTTCCCGATAATATTTCGAATATTGGAGCAAGTGATGAGGATTGGTATCCATCCTTGGTTTGACGCCCTGGCAACCAAGGGCGACTCGGGATGCCAAGAGCGGGACTCGGCTCCTGCCGGACACTCGTTTCCCGGCCCGCGAGTGGATCAGCTCCGTATAATACGTGTCTAAGGTGTTAGACTCTCCGTAATCTGTACGTGGTCGCGGCCGTGTGTTCGTCATGGACGCACTTGTTCGATGACTCGACTCGTGGCTCCTAAACCAACCGTGGTCGTTTGTGCTCTCGATTGCTCCTCATCCAAGCTTAACTCCCATACCAGCAGAGTAAGCAGCTGAGCGCCAGCTGGTTGGACACGGGCTAGACCGTACTGTTGATGATCATGTCCTATCAGAAAATGTGTGTGTATCTCACGCGGTTGACCATGCAGGTTTACTCTTACAGGAAGCAACGAGGGTTGTGCAAAAGAGGTTATTCACCGCAGCACATGAAAGGGTGCAACTGCAATATCAACACATATCCGCGTTACCTCTCGATGCCAGATCCGGTATACCTCTTGACACCACGCTCGCCACACCCGAATTGGAAATACTGTAACAGGGATTCCATGGTCCTCCGGCGTCATTCATAAGACGGGAAATCGAGCACCACTTAATGGAATTCCGGAGAGCAGAGTGTCCGCTAGGAGGCCTGTACTATAGGGTAAGACGTACTGGCCGCTTGAGTGATGCGTATTGTGTTGGACCAAAGATCGTAGCCAATTCTGTATGTAGTTTCAATGCCAACTGACCTGCAAGAACCAATCTCCTGAGAGAACACAATCTTAAACACGTGCCAGCCACATAAAAGTCATCGAGAAAGACAAGAGAGTGATGAAGCTGGTTCTTGTTTTGTAGCTGGAAGGTGTATAGGCCCCACACCGAACTGGGGCCGAGCTCTCACCTAAACACCCCGCCTCCCATACATGGATGGATTGGCTGGTCTAACAGCGCAACGTCAACGCCAACACAGCCCGCCAGCACCAACAGTGACACCAAATAACAACAACCACCGACAAACCCACGAATACCTACCCAGTCCTCCCAAAACGAACGTTCCCACACGATTTCGAAAACCGAAGATATAGGGCCCACTCCAACATGTCCATCATCCAACAACACACCTCAGCGTCGCTGAGCGACGCCTGGCGCACCATCAACATCGACGCCCTGCTGGAGGATTCCACCCAGAACTTCGACGTCTCCACCCTCCACCCCCCTCTCCCCGAGACGAGCGAATCCGAGGTCCGTCAATTGGCCGGCCAGGTGCGGCAGCTGTTGCGCGGAGGCGATGCGGAGGGGGCGCTGCGCGGATGTCTCGAGTTTCCGGTGTATAACGGGGAGCACTTGGCCAAGGTCGGTTTATCACCTGTTCTAAGTGAGGGAGGATGGTGTTTGGAGGGAATTTGACTTGCTGACGGGTGTTATGTGGGATGATAGGAAGCACATCTCCAGACTGTTATCGAGGTCCTGCAGTCTATCAAGGCGAGCGAGATGACGCCCATGCTCCAGCGGATTTATGGTACACAGGGTGGTAGTGAGTGTCTTGATGTGTTGATGAAGTATCTGTGAGTCGCGAGGTGTACCTTATCCTTTCGGCGCGCCGGCGGAATGAAGAGCTAATAAGAGCATAGATACAAGGGCATGGCTTCGGCTTCGGGGGGATCTGGAAGTGCGCCGCGGACGCCGTCCAGGATGACGCCACAACAAACCGGCTTCAGCCAAATGGGAGGTCGAGCACACACTGCCACTGAGTCGGCTGGTGCGGCCATGAGTGTGTTGTTGAGCTGGCATGAGAAGGTTGTGGAGGTTGCAGGCCAGGGCTGCATAGTACGGACTATGACGGATTGGAGAAAGGTCTGAGGGGCTGTCTACGACTGATGATGGCAAAAACTGGAGAGGATCGTCGACGTAGAGCATACATTGCCATAACACGCATTACACTATGGCAAGCAAGTGGACACGGGTGACTCTGTTAAGGTAGGCAGGATCGTGTCATACTGGTCATACAAATATTCCAAAATACAAGTGAGTATTATACTTCAACGGACATTTGCCCTACTTACTCTCCAGGATGTCCTTCAAGTTGATATCCCCACTTCCTCGTGGCAAAGGCTTAGCCTGGTCGGCAGACTCGTGCCAGCCGATCATGTAGATGATCCTAAACGTGGCCGGTATGCTACCGTCCTCGTTCCCGTAAAGCGCACGATAGATGGCTTCGTTGGCGAGCAGCACATCACGGCTGATGGGACCCATTTCCCGCCCCAGTACCGCGTTACTCTCGCCCATGGCCTGCAGATCTTGCATCAACGCAAAGGTATCCGGATAATCAACGATAATGTCATCCACATCGACCGTCAGCATCTTGAAGCCAGCCTTTTGCATCAACCCTCCAATGTCTCGCACGTCAGCCAGTGGGGACACATGGGGGGAGATGCCGCCCTTCCGTTCTTGCTCGGCCAGCTGCAACGATCCACGGAGCTCGTATAAGCTGTCACCGCCCAACATGGCGCCGATGAACGGACAGTCTGGCTTCAAGACCCGGTTGATCTGGGCGAGCACGCCTGGTAAATCGTTGATCCAGTGCATGCTCAGGCTGCTCATGACCATATCAAACGACTCGGACTCAAACGGTAGGTTCTCCTGGTCACCAAGGACTTGGCGGATGATGGGCATATGGTCGTTAAAGGGCAAGTCGGCATCCCTGTAGAGCAAGGCCTGAGAAACATCGACGGCCGTAAGCTCTGACATTTTCGTGGACAGACGAGGCGAGACTGGCGTGGCCGGGTCAGGATCGGGATTTTCGCGGGTTAGGGCCTTGGCTATATTGCATGCGTTGGCGCCGAAGTCCAAGACTTTGGGGAAGTGTCGTTTCACATCCTGGCAAGGAGAACAAGTGTGTTAGTATGCTTGTACAACCGTGGCTTTTGATGCAAGTATGTAAATTTCTACTTACCAACAACCGCTCACATAGCCTTGTAGCTACTTCATCCCTCAAATAGTCCGCCTGCCTGCTCGCCTCAACGTTCGACGCTGCCCTCTCTTTCTGTATCCATTTCGTCTTTCGATTGAAGACATCATATACGGGCGCGCCAGATGCTTGGAAGGCATAATGTCGTCGACATGATTGCTGTGTGCCTCGCAGAGAGCGCAATGCTGCTGCTGTAGCCCTAGGTAATATGGGTTTCATCCTCCCTCAGAACAGGCGAATATTATGAGAAATGGTGTTGGAGCCATTGTTGAGGGGAGCTAGGTTGATTGTGAGGATCATCGCGACGTTATCGATTGCGGACCGATTCCGTCACTGGCAGCTCAAGCCACCGTCTGGAAAGCCCACAGTCTTGGCTTACCACTAGCCACACGGCCAAGATGAGCCCCGCTTCGAAAGAAGCAGGGGTTCCAGGGGGTTGATTCGAGATCGTCCAGTGTGGAGAATATCAGACTGGCGGCGGGAACGAGCGGCTCGAGGGCTGGTCTTGAATCTCCTGAGAGTACACAGTTGGGACGAACTTCTAAACTATCTTGTCTACTTCTGGTGCCCGTACCTCGCCGGCGCGTATCAACTTGTGGACGGACGATCGATCTTAGTTACTCCTTCCTATTTCGACGTACACAACCTCTCACCACCTTTTTACGCGCCATCCAGCCTTCCATGGGTCAGCGCTCCTTCTCACGATGACGGTTGAGTCCTGAACAACTCGCTATACCTTTGCGCTGGACGGGATTATTCTTTGCACAACACTAGCCACAACAGATACAATCTGAAGTATCGAAGCAATCCTCATTTGGATTAGCTAACCCACCGACGACGCGCGATGGCCTCTTCAGCAGCGGGCGGCTTCCTCGGCCGCTCGAGCAACAGTAATGCAAACATGCGTGGCCTGGTACAGTTTATCGCGGACCTCAGGAATGCTAGGGCACGGGAGCTGGAAGAGAAGCGCATCAACAAGGAGCTCGCAAATATCCGGTATATGCTTCCACGACCCGACCCCTTCTGTATCCGTTCATGGCTAACGTGTTGTTTTCGCCCCTCAGTCAAAAGTTCAAGGACGGGAACCTCAGCGGCTACCACAAGAAGAAATACGTCTGCAAAGTACGTCGACCCCGAGTGACCGAGTTCAATCTCGCTGCGATAGCTGGCTAACATCAGGCCGTACCAGCTCTTGTATATATATATCCTAGGATGGAACGTCGACTTTGGCCACCTCGAGGCCGTCAACCTAATTTCCGCGAACAAGTACTCCGAGAAGCAAATCGGATATCTTGCCATGACACTCTTCTTGCACGAGAAGCACGAGTTATTGCACCTCGTGGTAAACAGCATACGGAAGGATCTCCTGGACCACAACGAGCTATTCAACTGCTTAGCTCTACACGCCATTGCGAACGTTGGCAGCCGTGAAATGGGTGAAGCTCTCAGCGGCGAGGTACACCGCCTATTAATATCTCCGTACGTCGCCCACCGCAAAATGAACCTCTGAGGATAAACTAACACTCGGTTAGGACGTCGAAAGCGTTCGTCAAGAAGAAGGCAGCCTTGACTTTACTGCGTTTATACCGGAAACATCCGGATATAGTACAGCCACAATGGGCGGAGAGAATCATATCACTTATGGATGATGTCGATATGGGCGTTGCCCTCTCAGTAACGTCCCTGGTTATGGCTCTGGCCCAGGACGACACCGATCAATACAAGGGCGCATACGCCAAGGCTGCTGGCAGGTTGAAGCGCATTGTCATCGATGGGGAGTTCAACGCCGACTACCTATATTACAAAGTCCCTTGCCCGTGGCTTCAGGTCAAGCTGCTGCGTTTGCTTCAATACTTCCCGCCATCAGGTATGTGACCCTCGCCGTCAAAGTTGATCTAGATCGTATGCTCACCGATATCCTCACTACAGAGGACAGCCACATCCGAGGAATGATAAGAGAGTCCCTCCAGAAGATCCTTAACCTGGCGCTGGAGACGAACAAGAACGTTCAGCAGAACAACGCGCAGAATGCCGTTCTCTTTGAGGCTATTAACCTCATCATTCACCTCGACACAGAGCATACCCTGATGAAGCAGATCTCGTCCCGGCTCGGGAGATTCATCCAGTCAAGGGAGACAAACGTCAGATATCTTGGTCTGGAAGCCATGACCCATCTGGCCGCCCGCGCCGACATGCTAGAGCCCATCAAACAGCACCAAGACGTTATCATAGGGTCACTCAAGGACCGGGACATCAGTGTCAGGAGAAAAGGTCTCGACCTGCTTTACAGCATGTGTGATTCCTCGAACGCCCAGCCCATTGTCGGAGAGCTGCTACATTATCTACAAAACGCCGACTTTGCCATTCGTGAAGAGATGGTGCTGAAGATTGCTATTTTGACGGAGAAGTACGCCACGGATGTGCAGTGGTATGTCGATATCTCCTTGCGCCTGATTGCCATGGCGGGAGATCACGTCAGCGACGAGGTATGGCACCGAGTGATTCAGATCGTCACCAACAACGAGGAGCTCCAGGTCTATGCGGCCCAGAACGCGTTGCAGTATGTGAAGTCGGATCACGTCCATGAGACCTTGGTCAAGATCGGTGCTTATATCTTGGGCGAGTTTGGGCATCTGATTGCCGAGGAGAAGGGGTGCAGTCCTATTGAGCAGTTCCTTGCTCTTCAGGGGAAGCTGTCGGCTTGCTCCTCCGGCACCAGGGCCATGATTCTTTCGTCCTTTATCAAATTCGTCAACCTCTTTCCCGAGATCAAGCCACAGCTTATCCGGGTCTTTGATGTGTACAGCCACACTCTCGACTCGGAGCTACAACAGCGAGCCTGCGAATACCTTGCGCTGGCCAACATGCCAACGGACGATCTTTTGCGGACTGTCTGCGACGAGATGCCTCCCTTCCCAGAACGCCAGTCTGCCCTCCTCTCCAGGCTCCATCAAAAGCACGCCAATACAAGCGATAAGCGGACATGGATTGTGGGTGGCAAAGATGCGAACACAGACGCTTCCGAGCTCAATATGGCTAAGAACCCGGGTCTGAAGCGGACGTTCAGCACCAACACAAATGGGCAGAAAGCCACCAATGGACAGGCTAATGGGGCAAGTGCGCCAAATGGGACTAATGGTCACTCTGCGGTTAATGACCTGCAAGGGCTGGATATGTTCAACTTGGGCTCCGCAGAGCCCAAGAGCGTTAAAGCACCCAACCTGGCTAGCGCGGCTCACCTCTCACCTGGATGGGAAAGGGGCTACACAAAGCTCCTGCTCAAGGCTGAGGGTGTGTTGTTTGAGGACCCTCAGCTGCAGGTTGGCGTCAGGTCAGAGTGCCGTGGGCAGATGGCAGCTTATATCCTGTATTTCCACAACAAGACACCAGCTGTCATGGGTTCGTTTACGACGACACTAGACCTGGATGAGAGCGAGAAGGGCAAGCTGACATGGGACGTGAAGAGCCTCCCTGATACAACCATCGCGCAGGGTGCTCAAGCCCAGCAGGTTATTATGTTTGAGGCCAAGCAGGTATTCGGCAAGAGTCCGACGATGCGGATCAGTTACCTTGCAGGTGCGCTGCAGGCTCTGACATTGAAGTTACCGGTGGCGGCTCACAAGTTCATGGACCCTGCTGAACTGTCGGCGGACGACTTCTTCAAGAGGTGGAAGCAGATCGGAGGAGGCACTCGGGAGGCTCAGCAGATCTTTGGCGTTAGCGGCGGGAAAGACGGCGAGCATGAGATGACCCAGGAGTTTGTCCGGCACGTGCTTCAAGGGTTTCGATGGGGACTACTGGACGAGGTTGATCCAAAGAGGAGTAACTTTGTCGGTGCCAGCGTTCTGCACACGGCTGAAGGCGGCAAGTTCGGATGTTTGATGCGGTTGGAGCCCAACTATGGCAGCCAGGTAAGCTCTCCAGAGTTCTGCGACTCCTCGAGAGATGATCAACTGCTAACGCGTGCCCTAGATGATACGCCTTACAATAAGGGCAACGGATGAGAGTGTGCCGGCAGTGTTACTGAAGCTTATGGTGGACAGACTGACAGCCGGTACTTCAGCAGTACACAGCAATCACGTGCCGCCAACGCACAGGGAGATCTCTGATGCATTTGCGAATGTCATGGTGAACTAGCAGCTTCGAGGTATTGATGCCAAGAGGGACGAGACCCGATGAGTTTATGGGATATACCTGAAGACCTACAATGACCCGATGGCAGGAGCTGCCCATCTGGGTATAACACGAACCTTATGCTCGTGGAGTCTGAAGCAGAGTGAAAGTGGTGATATCTGTATATCCTGAACGTAAAAGATCATTCATCTTTCTAGGTACCTAGGTACACTATTAGTATTAGGCTAGCGGACATCAGTGGTGAGCCTCGACTTGCACATGTCAATCCGCCCTCGTCACGCCACCATGTCAGGTGGCCCGAGCTCCTTATAGCACTCGTGGGTCATGCAGCTAGGTTCTCCGCCTGAGCTACAGCTCCCTGGAACCCCACCTGATCTCCATCTACCGTTCCCAGTACAACACTCGGACGATTTCATTGGCTGAGGGGTGTGTCTCTGGAGCCAAAACATGGGTTCAGGAGCCGATTTAGGAGCTGACTTAGGAGCCGGGATCACGTGGCGTATCACGTGATAAGGTAAGGGTTAGGGTAAGCGGGGAGAGGGTGCCGGAGGCTTTGGGTTCAATTCCGGGCGGGGGTAGATTCTTTTCTTTTTACTAGTATTAGCGCTAAGGTAGAATCCAAAGCAAAAAAATAAAGCGTATGTACCTTAGTTAGGAATCGAACCCGGGACTCCAACCTATTAATCTATACTATTTCCTTAGCGTTTTGGAGGATTGAGAGGTTGGAGGTTCTACTATTATACTACTAGGGCTTATATAAATACCCAATAATAGTATTACCTAAGTATCGCCCCTCTATTATAAGTCCCTTCTATCCACGAGCCTAATCTACGAGCTTAATCTACGAGCCTAATCTACGAGCCTAATCTATAAGCCTAATTTAGTTGGGTTAGGCTTATAGTATATATTATAAGTAAAGTAAGTAGTCACTTATCTAAGTATAAAGAATATTATTCGTTTATACTTCTACTTTATCCCTAACCTCTTAGCCGAGCGGATCAACGTCCTAACCCTTAGCTAACTATTATATAAGGTTTCGTAGGTAGAAAGGCTATCTTTTATTAGTAAAGGCCACCGCTACCTATTAAGGTTATATTACTTATACCGCGATTATCGCGAGTAGCCTTAAACTTATCGAGCTAAGAAGGGTAACGGGCTAGAATAAGGAGTTCCTTAAGGTAGCTCCTTATATCTAGCTAAAATACGCCCTCGGCGAGAAAGCGCTTAATATCGTATAAGATAACTTCGGCCTCGGTATTTGTAATATTATCGTCGTAGATTAAGTACTATTTCGTACGCTCGAGGGCCTCGACCTCTAAGACCGTATTCCGGGCGTTTAATATATATACTTTAACGTATTATCGAAGTTCGACCTTAATAGTACGTATAGCCTCGATTATATATAATACCCTAAGCTTTATATACTCGATCTTCCGAGTCTTCCGGCTCCGTTCCTAAAGCTAGAACCGGCGTTATAGTATCCGGGAAAGGTAGGCTATAAGAGATATAAGTAATATCGGAAGGGTACGAGTAGATATAGTAAGTAGGATTATATTGCTCTAAGATATTAGATATCTAAGTAATAAGATAGTTACGTCGATAATTACGTTATTCTAAGACTTAAATACTCGAGAGGTATTATCCTCTTATACTTATACTACGTCCAAAGTCATAGCCGTATCTATAGTAATAAGATATATATAAGTACCGCTAATATATCTTATTAGAATAAAAGCAACCGTATAAAGGTATTTTCTAAAAGAACCACCTACTTATATTATATCCACTTAGGTAAAAGGAACTAATATAAGTACTTGATATCTTTATTTTAATCAAAGTATAGAGGGCTAGCGAAATTAGTAGCTAATTAGTAGCGAATCGTAAGTATAGGGAGCGGGTAGCTTAACTAAGCTTTCTAAGTTTCTAGTAATAGCTAAATAATAGTAGAACCGCTTATTTATTAGTATAATTATAAGGGATAGGCTATCGTTAAGACGAGTATATTAGTATATTACTATAGCCTACTTTTCTATCTATACTAATCCTCCCTATTATCCCTATTTTATCCCTATCTCCTTAGCTATCCTTAATTTCTTATTCCTAACGCTCCCGCCTCCTTCGGGTATTATATTATACCTTATAGCATATATAGAACGCGGCGTCGAGAGTCCGAAGACTATTATAGCCTTAGAGCGTATATAGGACTCGCTAATTCGACTCTTATATATACTCTAAGTAGAAAATAGATAAACGCCTACGGTACTAGAGATAGGAGTCGCGTATATAATATTAGGAGCGGTTTTACTTAGTAAGGTCCTCGTTCGGGTCGGCTACGTATTATTAGTAGAATATAATATAATCTAAATAGCGGTTCGAGTAGCTAAGGATAGTATAAGGTCCGTTACGCCCTTAGATCTCGCGAGTAATAAACTAAGTAGCTATATCGGTACGAGTACTAGTATCGGCCGAGGAACGGCGGGTAAATCTAATAAAGTTAATTATCTAAGAGATAGTCATATCTATTAGTCGTAGTAAGGTGGGCCGGAGCGGATCGTCTAATAGGAGGAAGAACTCCTAAAACGTAAGATTAATAATTAGATCCTTTTAGCTAACATTAGCGGGTAGGCCTCGCGCGATAGCCTCTTCCTCTAAGGAGAAGCTAAAGATATAGCGTAGGGAGAAGTACGTGACTTTTCGGCTACGCTACGGCTTTATTATATTAGCTCCAACTATAAAGGTAGGGATATCTATATATATACCGGCGGGAGGGAGGATATAATTTAGATGGATATAAAGTATTCGGTGTCGATAGAGAGCCGATAGTACTATTATATAAGGAGGTAAGCACGCCTTTTATTTATTAAGTATTAAGTAGGAGGGCCCTCTTATAAATAGATTATTAAGTAAGTTAGTTACCTCCTTATTATTTACCCAAATATAATAAGCTGAATTATAAGATAAGTTAAAGTAAGTGTTAGGAATCTAGTAGCGTATACCCGTTTATATTATATATTTCGATATATCGGTTACCTATTATCTTAATTCTATATATCTAAGGTATATGACCGTCTATTATAAAATATATATAAACGTAGCGTACCGAGTAAAACCCCGGCTTCCTACGGATAACCTTATCTATTAGACCCCGGCTCTATCTACTTATATCTAGAGAGACCTAACTAGTTATTATAAGTTATTATTTCGTTTATAATACCTCGTTTACTTAGCGATTTTATAGGAAGTACCCGTCGTTTCTACTATATATACTTAGATACTACCTTTCTTTATACCTTAATCCGAGTCGATTAGACTAATAAACACTTCCTCCTACTTAAAAACTTAGCGTCCGTACCCTTATTTATCCTCTTTATCCGGCTCGTCGTCCTTATCGGTCCTCTCCTATACTATCCCTCGCCGTTATAGCTCTATTTACAAAAACAACGTTGCTACCTCGGTAAGGGACTTATTAGTATATCCGGAAGTATCATATCCCTTACGTCTAAGTATATACAAAATCCTCGTTAGTGATCGCGTTATTATTCTAAGCGTATCCGCGATAAGGTCGTCTAGAGGGAGGGAGAATTCCTATAAAGCCATCCTTACTAAGTTCGGGATTATATACTAATAATCTAATAATTCGATGCCCCTTTCCTTAGTATAAGTCTCGATTTTATTATCGTTATTATGATAGCGGTCAAAGTATATTATACGGCGGCTAAGTAGGATCTATTCCCCGTTAGTCTTAGGCGATCAAGTTCCCTTCTAAATATACTTATAGTTAACGACGATATATCGGACTCCTTACGCGGTTATAATCTTACCTTATTAAACGTCTAGAGACTAGTAAGAGTATAAGAGCTTATATAAAAGCCTTTTATAAGAAAGAATACTACCTTATATACTTTCTAAGAGCGCTTTATTTACTAAAAAGATGCTTCCTCTACCTTAATTACTTAAGTATATTTACCGTTTTACTTATAACTAGGTCCTAATCTTATTAAGTTTATAGGAAGGTAACCTCACTTATAACTAGATCCTAAATTAGGATCGAATTAGGGCCTAATCTCAATTATTTAAAAGGGACCCTTAACCTCTTAGTACGTTTAAACACGTTATAATATAGCTAAGCTATTTTATTATAGTTCTATAACGGTACTTTCGTTTATTCGATTATTACTCTACTAAGAAAAATCTTTATCTAAAATAGGTTATACCCCTTAGTAGAGCTGATTATAAACTTCGTCCACCTTTTTTTCTTTATAGAATAATAGTTTTATTACGATATACGGTTAAGGCAAATATAGAGGGCCGTATATTAATATCATAGCTCGCGTAATTAATTAGGTAACGCTTTTATCTCCTTAATACTATATTAATATATAGGCTAAGGCAAATATCTTATAATAATATAGAATCTTATCTCATAAGAGTCTAACATTAAGCTAGATTATCGAGATAGACGGGGTTTTACGTTAGGAGGATAGGCCTCCGCTAGCTAACCACCTCTCTATAGATAATCCGATATATACGTTACTATGACTTAATCGTTAGGTATACCGTATACGTACTAGGTTACTAGCCGCTGACCTATCGACTTATATAAGAATATATACGTTAATTTCGATAATAATATCATTATATCTTTCGTATTTGATACTTATAAGTACTTAGTATAGTCTAATAGGAAAGTTTAGGATAACCTAATATATTATTGGACTTAATCATTCGCTTTACTAGTAGTTAAGACGCTAGCCTAGAAACTTAGGTTCGATTCTTAGCTAAGGCTATTAGCGGCTTCTATTTCCCGAATACGTGAAATAGAAGCCGCGAATTCTTACTTAGATTTTTACTTAAAGGACTCAAGGAAGGGAGTCATATAGTAAGATAAGATTCCTATAGCTAAGATTAGGTATAGAGAAACACTTGAATTTAGGGTAGATTAGCTTCTTTAGAAATAGGTATTAGTCTTATATTAGTATAGCGGTATAATAGTTTAGCTTTAGGATAGATATAACTAAGATAAAAGCGTATAGTACGTACTACTATCCCTCTAAGCTTATAGACCCGCGTATCCTCTCTTAACTAACCGAAAAGTATAATAAGAACCTTACTTCTTATAAAGGAGCTTTTATACGACCCGTGTAAAGTCCTTAAATACCTTATCTAACTCCTCCTAATACACCTCTCTCGCGCGTTCTAGACGAGACTATAGATAAGCTAAGGTAAGAGTAATCTTTCCTATTACTAGCCCGTTATAATATGGCTCCGGGTCGAAAAACTAGTTACTAAGGAGTCGGATAACGTCTAATACCTTTCCCTTATTCTTTACTTAGATAACGTCCCCTCTATAGCTCGAGGGCTCGGACGGGCTTAGCTTCTACGATAAGGGATCCCGGCTAAGAAGAGAGTATTATTACTCTCTATATTACTACTAAAAAGGTATCTAGTACTAAGGGCTAAGCCACTACGAGTCGGCTTACTACCGTAGAGTATCTTACAGATTTTGTAGGACGGCTTACTAGTGTTGCGGGATGGCTTGCTACTATAGAGTACCCGGCTGCCGTAAAGTACCCGGCTACCGTAGAGTATCTTATTGGTTTTACGGGACAGCTTGCTAATGTTGCGGGATAGCTTGCTGCCGTAGATTATCTTACCGAGGGCTAGCTTATCGTTAGCGAGGACTACTACGGTTGTGCTATCTACCGTGTTGTGCGCGGTTCTTTGGCGTGCTCTGAGGACCGATGGAAAAGTCGAAGTAGGTTAATATCCGGGGTTGATAGAGGGACTCTTCGATAGGCTGACCCTTAAAGAGCGGAGGCGTGCTCGTAGGTGGAGGAGTACGGGTAGGGACCGCCGCGGCAGCGGCTCCGGTAGGGCGTGTAGTATCTACGGATATAGGACTACCAGCTGGGTTCGATCTTATATATTCGGGTAGAGTATAGGGGTAAGGGTTAGGAGATGCTAATATAGAAGCCGTCTCGGCGAGGAAGCTTCCTAGCGTATCCGGTAGCTGATTATCGTATATCATTATATATACCTTTAAGTAAGTGATAATCCCGTCTAAAAGAACGTACCGGATAGCTAACGGCTACCTAAGCTTAAGCTTTACGTATAGCTCTTCTATTACTAGCTTCCGGTTATCTACTAAGTATCGGACGACCGGGAATATTAGGGGTTAAAGGGACTCTTACACCTCTATATAATATAGACATATCGTAGCTTATACATCCGGTATAAGCACCCTATTAGGGTCACGGCTATATAGGGTGACGTTGGTTGTTTTGGCCTCTCTCTTAAGCTCCGGCTTTTTCGCGGCAAAGATATATTTGGTGGTGCCCAAAGACGCGGTAAGTGCACCGGTAGGTATAGCGGTAGGTGTAGCGGCGGCCATAGCTTAAATAATAGAGAGTCTCTTAAGATTTGGACGGTGTTATTAGTATGGAATAGATAAGGGGTGACCTCCGTCTTTATATAGCAACGTATTGAGGTCCAAATAATCTACCGTTCCTATATATAGGGGATCCGAAACCTAGGCTTAAAATAGAGCTTATAATAGGCTTCCGTCTTTGTTATAAAAGCCTCTATATAGTAACCTAAAGTGTTATAAGGATGAAAGGGACTGCTAAGCTGCCGAGTATACCGTAGGTAGGCGGGACGGTTGCCTACTTATATGCTAACCCGCTGCTGCTGTTACGGGTGAGCTTTATGCTTCTAATGTTACGAGCCTATTTATTCCAATCCGTCCTAGCGATTCCTAAGAGATACGCCACCGAGTTAAAAAAGTGTTTTTACGGGCAGCAAACGACGTTTAATTATGGGCAAAAGCCCCGAGTTCCCGTAATAAAGAATAGGCCGGGTATAGTATTAAAACAAACAAAAAAAGCGACTACTCGTTCTCCATCCCCTTCTCCTTCTACTCATCGTGAAAGAGAGCCACAAGGCTCTCCACTACCGCAGCAGTTCTCTCAGCAGCAGCCGCATGCCGCTCTACCGCTGCAACGTACCTCTCCGTCATTCCAGCAGGAACAACAGGAGTAGCACCAGCAACCGCCTGGTCAGCGGTTGCAGCGGTAGAGGCGGCAGGGGCGGCGACAACAGCAACAGCACCAGCAGCAACGGCGGCGACAGCAGCACGAGTTTTCCTAACCTCCCGCAGGGCCTTCATAATCTGGTCGCCCTCCTCCCGGTGGGTAGCATCACCGGTGGCGCCACCCACCAACTATTGGTTAGCCTCCCACTAAGAGGAGACGCGGTCGACCAGGCCAGCAGGGATCTACTTGCATATAAGCAGCTAACTCGTCTCGACGGTCGAGGCTCGACCCAGAAGAAAACTTACCGGCACACACTCCTTAGTATAGCAAATACGGGCACACTCCCAGCAGCACCTGGCCGTACCTATAGTTCCGTAAGCTCCTATATATACTTATATGCTAGTATCATAACTCACCAGCTTGGTCGTAGTAGTTGAAGCCACTAGTCTTAGTGCCCCGAAAGACACAAGGGACGTAGGGCAGCGCACGCACAGCACCCAGGCGAGGGCCGGACCGGGCAGCGGCAGAAGCAGCACCGGGATCAGCAGCAGCGGCAGCGGCAGCGGGAGCGGCAGTAGGAGCGGCAGCGGCGGGAGCAGCGGCGGGAGCAGCGGGACTGGTAGTAGGAGGGGCAGCGGGAGCGGCAGTAGGAGGGGCAGCGGCGACGGCAGCGGGACCGGCAGTAGTAGGAGGGGTAGCAGCAGTAGTAGGAGGGGCAGCGGCGACGGCAACAGGAGCGGCAGTAGTAGGGGAGGTGACCGCAGAGCGGCCGGTAGGCGTCTTACTGGGCCCGGAGGGCGTTTCCTTCTTCTTATCCTTCTTCTTATCCTTCTTCTTATCCTTCTTCTTATCATTCTTCTTATCATTCTTCTTCTTCTTATCGCCGGTGGCCTAGTATTTCGCCGGGCGCCGGGACGAGGGAGGGGAGGGGGTGTTGGGGAGGGAGGAGAGGTCGGACTCTCCGTCCGTACCGGCGGCAACGGCGGCAGCAGCGGCGCGCTTTAGACCACCACGTGTATTGACCATTTTGGCCGTAGTTTGTTTCTATATACTACTCATAGCTCGTTAATAATATATTCGCCTGCTTTCGCACTTATTCGTATAAGAAACTTACAAAAGGGAAGCTCTTAAAAATGATAATAGCTAGAGAAAAGCAGAGGTCAGCAGCTACTCTCATCGTCGCGCACCATTTCCACTTACTAACAACAGTAGGCTATTGTTATTGTTATTATTATTGTTGCTAAGTTTAATTCAACGGTAAAATATCACGTCTATATAACTATCTAAGCACCTAGTATTTGCCTTATAAGGCTGCTAATAGATAATAGAGCTCCCGCCGTTCTATCTACGTGTACGTAGCCGACCGGCAAGTAATTAATAAGCGAAACAATAGTAATGAGATTAGTATTATACTACCGATACTAACGCTCGTTAGCAGCGGGTTAGTATATATATATATACTTTACCCGCTATACTATTATCGCGCTATTATAGATATCTACGTTGGTATAATCCTTATACTAAGATAACCGGCTTAGCTAACTTAGAGTATCAAATAGAAGTATTAGTAAGAGAGAATATAGTTTATATGTTATTATAGTATTAATCTTATCAGATATATGCTACTAAGTAACAGATTCTACGGGCTTTGACCACTCCCTATACCCGCCGACACTCCCTCCTAGCTACCGCCCTCGTCTCCGTTCGTGGGTTCGGGAAGGTGCAATCGTAGACGCAGCTCCCGGATGATGCTCTCCACTAATTACTCGAGGAGGAGGACGGCCGGCGGCGCGTTGGGAGATCTCACGAGCTCGAGGATCTTGTCTACCACGCGTCCCGCGATCTCTACCTACGATACTACGTACTCCGTCTATACGCTTATATCGTATATATCTACTAGCAACTAGTTTCTCTCCTCCCCTAGGTTATCGTATACGTAAGCGGCTTCCGCGACTAGGTTTTATAAGGTGCGCACCTTGTAACCGAGGACCCGCTCGATACGCTTACGCTCCTCTTATATCTTTCTCCGTGCTTCCTAACAGCTTTTGATCTCGCGGAGGCGGTTGATAAGCGATTAGGTATAATCGATCGTATCGTCGAGTATAAGAATATCGGTATCGTCGTTTAAATCGTCGCGCGGTTGGGTAAAGTAGCGGTAGACCTCCTCTGTTAGTGACTCGGCTTTGTTTATAACGGGTAGCTTAGGCGTCTATTAGAAATTGCCGCCGTCCGAGCGTTGGTTGTAAGTCGATGCGATAGCGCCGGCGTTGTCGATAACGGCGGCCACGGTATACTATATCTATAATATGTGCTCCGACGCTTATTACGCAAAGCCTTCGGCAAAGTGCGGGAGGAACTTCGCCTCGTTAACGGTGTCCCTAATATATTGGATCATCGATGTGAAGCTGTTAAGGATGTCTATATAGACTATTATAGCGCCGGGCGGAACGGACGATAATCCTAGCTTTTCTAGGGCGAGGCGACGTAGTATTACCGCGATCTACACCGCTTCGTCGTCCCGGCTACTTCTAGTTTTCTTCCGTAGCTATTCGTCTTAGTCGAGGCTCCTCTTCGGCTTATAGTCTATAGCTGATAGATGAATATGCGGTAAAGGTCGTGATAGAAGCCGACGACGCCATCTTGTTTAACGGCGTATAGAGTATAAGCGTATAGAAGTGAATACTATTCTAAGATATAATTATAAAAAGGACAAAGGTAGAAACGCGCTAGGCTATAACGGTTGTCAAAGACGTAGGAAATAGCTGGTCGGTTGCTCTAACTACCGGATAGCTGCTAGGAGTTTAATATTCACGATATATTAGCGTTATAAGAGTATATAACGGTACTCCCGCTTCTTTAATACGTACGCCGTAATATCCTTCTTAACGCCGAAGGATTATAGGCTAGAAGACGGTATAGATCTTGACTAGTACGTCTTTCTTCTAGTTATCGTTAAGGAATACGATAATATCCTCGTCGTTAGCTAGGTCTCCGAAGTCGAACTAAGACTCGAAAGCCTCCCGGTCTTTGAAAATAATAGGTATGAGGAAGTTGAGAAGAGCTTAGAGCTTCTTTAATATAGGGGTGTGCCGGTGATTAGAAGGCGGGTGGCGGACTGAACTACTTAAGCTTACGGAATAGTATCGAATCGAAGTTCTTTACGGTGACCGTCGACGATGATGAACTCTTAGTTAATCTTACCGAGAATAGAACGCTCCTTTAGGACTATCTCGTAGCTAGTAATAACGACCGGAAACTTCTCTTTGGCCTACCGCTTTTAAGGTAGGGGGAGATCTTAGTGCGGGCTAAATTAAGGTGGTGATTCCAAAATTGGGGCCCAAATTAGGCTGGATCACGTATAGACCTCGGCGTTAAAGACGTTGGAAATAGCTGATTAGCGGCTGCTAGCTGCTGGACTATTACTAAGACTGATCCGTATTTATAATGTTACTAATCCTAAATTAGAGTGGTGATCCCAAATTAGGGTGGTGATCCTAAAATTAGGGCCCAAATTAGGATGGGTGATCCCAAATCGACGGAAACTTATTTCTTTTACTTCCTTAATATACGAATAGTCTAGACTTCGGCTGTAAAGACGTAGGAATAGCTAGTTCGGTTACTACTAGCTACGGGACAGCTACTAAGACTAATTAATATTTATATTCATCCCTTATACAAATAGATATAAGAGCTAACTATTAAGCGGCAAATGGACTTCTTATAATAGGTAGCTCTCTTAGATCTTCTAGCTCCGGCTAGCTTCGGGCTAGCGCTAGCATTTCGTAAAGTAGCGGTTAAAACCTAGAACACTTAGTCTTACCTCGAGAATAAGATCGTCGAGTATCTAACACGGTCAACTAGTCTAATAGCCTAATATCTCCGGGTCATTACTTAGGACGTTGTATAGACTCGTCTACTTAGAGTTATAAATAATAAAGCCGAAACCTATATATCTCTACCGCTATATATCCTTATAAACTACTATTACCGATTATATATACTTAGTCCGCCTCGTCGCTATCCCCGTTAGAATCCGACTTATAACTTTATATTAGATATCGAGTCCGCCTTATACGCGTTATTAGTACGCTCTTCCTCCGAGTCCGGCACTTCGTAGCTTAGTACGTCTTCCTTTTCTTAGATAGCTCGGTCAAGTAGTTTACGCTCCACTTCTAAGTCGTTTATACTCGAGTCTAATATACGACGGCGCTTAAGGAGCGTCTTTAAGGATAAACCCTTATAATAATATATCGAAGCGACCTCCCGTTTATATAGTATCTCGTCGTTAATAACTTCCTATCGCTTAGCTAATTTATCTAGCTTCTTATTAAGATAAACCTACTATAAAACTATCTCCTTCTCGCTAACGGATAAAGCCGCGAAAGAGTATTAGTAGTACTCGCGTCGAAAGGACTATTTACTTACCGTATAAGTCGAAGGTAAGCTCCTAAAGATTACGCCGAGGGGGTTATCGATAGTATCGGTTATATCGAGAGCCTAACACGGTTACTTGAGTTAGCTAAGGACGTTATTAGTAAAGGGACTTATAAACCGTTTATATAGTAGCCGCTTTAACGCCCGCTCGGAAATTCATTCTCTAAGAGTCGTTACGGCCGTCCGCCGAGATCTCCTCCCTAACGGTTTATAAGGGTAGAAGTATATATACCCCGTTACTTATAAATCGCTTTATATCTTAGAGGATATATTCGCTAAGCTTATCTACGCCGGTAAAACGATAGAAGTCTATCGCTTAGCCGAGGGCCGTGACCTCGTTGTCTTAGGTCATAATAGCTTACTAATACTACTCGATTATCTTCTTACTCTCGCTTAGTAAGCGTTCGAGGTCCTTAACGTTAATCGCTTTCCGTAGTACTCGTAGTTCCGCTCCCCGAGTAGCTAGATCGCGTTCCTATAAGTAGAACTATTTCTATTCCTATTAGGCGGTAGGGTTTTAATGATTCTAGGATATGTAGCTCATGTTGCTATTAGTGAGTGAATACGTTTGCTAAGGTAGTCGAAGGTTTAGCGGAAGTAGCTACTAGTTCGCCGGACGAGAGGATGTTAAGTAAGTTAGTAGGCGATAGATGATATTATAGCTATAAACCTAATACCTTGTAAGTCCTTTAAACGCGATATTCAATAATTTAAAAAGGCTCCTACGGTAATCCCTCTTATTAAAACTAAGTCAAAGACATAGGACGGTAGTAGTATCAAATAAGCCTAATAAAGATATAGGTAGATCTATTATACGAGTAGTTTGCTACGTAATAAGCGTTCGATATTTAGCTAATAGATAAGATAGTCTATATTAGCTATACCGAGAGCTCGTTAGGCTAAACAACTTAGTCTTAGATATTAATTATAGAACGGCTTCTTAGTGTATCGGTAAGAACCTAACTACTTTCTAGATTTGCCTATCTAATAGGTTATGAAATAGTTAAGATACGTATAAGTTATAGGATTAGTAAGTAGTTTCCTCTCTACGTGATTCATCAACTACACTATAATAAGTACTTAGTTTCGTCCCTAACTCGGTTTATTAAACCTAATTAGGACCTAATTAGGACCTAATTAGGCTTTGGTTAATATTATTATAAGATATAAGAATAATAAATAGCTTTCTAAGTTGGAGATATTAGCTTGAAATATATAGTAAACTAGGCTATTAACGATAGGTATATAATAGCAAGCCTTATAGCTCTCCTCGCCGTACTGTTTCTACTCCCTAATAACACACATTTACCCGCGTATATTGTTCTTCGCTATAGTTCGACCGCTACCGCCGCCTCTACTAGTCTTTATATGTCGCTACTATTATCTAGAACACTACTAGCATATCGGCTAAACCCTCTCGTCGCTATGCGGGCGCTAAACGCATCCCTAAGCCGGACTTCGCGTTTAGATAGGCCGCTACGGCCGATTATAAGATGCCCGAGCGTTTGCCGGGAGAAGATAAGTTTCAGTAATAAGAGGCGAAGAAGAATAAGGGTAAGGGTAAGGAAAGAGAGTCTCCTATTCCTTAGCCAACCACTACCACTACCTCTACCACTACCTCCACCGCCGCCGCTATTAACCCCACCTCCTCCGCTACCCCCCGTCCTAATAAACATACCCGGGACGACGACGACGACGACGATGACACCCTTACTACTAAGAGGACCGCCCCTAATGTGTCCATATGGGAGCACGTTAAGAATACCGACGCCGGCGTTCCGGCAGCTGCTAAGTAGCCTACCGGCCCGACCACGACCCCGCTGCTAGCCCTTGTGCTAGTACGAGAGGTTAAGAGGCGGAGGACTAACTCGGCTTTTAAGGCGACTAATAAGAACGTAAACTAAGCGGCGCTGTTCCTATAGTACGGTAGGGTCGAAGCGGTCGCTCCTTACGCACCGTATACGGCTAAGTATAGCCTATAGATAACCTATGTTATCTTATCGGCTAGGGCTAGTGAGAAGATAGGAAAGGTGATAACTAAGTATTATGTTAATTGTTTATATAACGGCCGAAGGGGTATATACTCTTTTAAAAAGGCCGGCGTAGTCCTATCTCCTCTCGCCCCTTAGCCTTAGTCGGTAGTAGTAGTAGCGGCACTAGCAGCAATAGCACCGGCACTAGTATTAGCACTAGTAGCAGCAGCAGCAGCAGTATTAGCAGCGGTACCGCCGCCGCCGCCACCCTTATAGATATAGAAAATCATCGATACGGGTGCGATTAGAGTAGATAAGGAGCGTAGCTTACGTCTCTTCCGGTATACTAATTCCCGTGAGATTAGCTAGCTCGATTACGTAGAAGCGGAGTTGGAGGAAAAGCTAGCTTGTGTCTAGCGAGCCTTGCTATAAGTGGCCTAAGTTCGGGCGGAGGACGTTATACTCTCGGGTGAGGCGAGGGACTCTCGGGAGGAGGAGGAGGAGTAGGAGTAGGAGTAGGAGGAGGATAAGAAGATTAAGGAGGAAGAGGATGAGGAGGACGGTATTACCGGTGCTACCCTTATTATAATAGTAGTAGAATATGAAGTTATTATCATTAATGACGACGATGACGATGAAGAGGAGGAGGAGGAGTTGGAGAAGTAGAAGAAAGACTAGGAACTAGTCGAAAAGGTGTTAGGTTACCTGCCGCCGCCGTGACGTACCTATTTAGCGGTGTGGTTATATTTCGTTTGTTTTTCTTAGCCGCTGGCCTTAATTTAATTCTTTGTTTAGTGTACGAGATCTCACCGGTTCCGTGAATACGAGTTCTAATATCTAACCGGTTATAACATAGCTAAGTAGGAGAGGGTACAAAGCGTTATCCTATATTCCTTACCCCTAATTCTATCAAAGAAGCGTTACTAACAGCTACTAGTAACCTATCGATTTCTATTTTGTTCCTTTATAAAGTAGTGAAGTTAACAAATCCGAAACAACAACAAAGTAGGGTTAGTAGGCAGCTTAAATTACTAACTATAATATACTAGCGCTTAGCGGTAAGCTAGCTACAGCTTAGTTTCGATCCTAATCTAGTCAAATTAGGCTTACTTACGCGATCGGTAGTAAGAACGTAGAGATATAAGACACGAAGTGGGTACGGGCATCCGAACGGTTATAAGAATATCTTAAGTAGACTTATTAGTAAGATGTACTCTATCGTAGAGTCTTTATAATAGTAAGCCGATCCGCTGAGGTCTAACACTTAATACTAGCTATCTTTTTAGTAATAAGCGGGCCTATACTACTAGTTACTTAGAAGATACTTATAGCAACAAGCCGATTAGTAAGCGGGCCTATACTACTAGTAACTTAGAAGATACCTAAGCCGATTAATAAGCGGGCCTTTACTATTAGCAACATAAAAGATACCTAAGCCGACTAGTAAGCGGGCCCGCACTACTTATAACCTAGAAGATACTTAAGCCGACTAGTAAGCGGGCCTCCACTATTAGCAATATAGAAGATACCCTACGGCAGCAAGCCGGCCCGCACTCTTAGTAGGCGGGCCCGTACTATTAGCAACTACAAAGCTAGCTCGCACTACCAGCAAGGCGGGCCGGTAGATACTTATACACCATCATCTCTATAAATTGGGGCTTAATCGGGGCCCAAAGCGAGACCTAGTTACTTCTTAGCGATACTCTAAATTCACCACCGCGTAACCGTCCCTTAACTTGTCATCCCAAACGCTGTCATTTAACTATTGGCGAGCTGCCGGCGGGCTACGGGAGGCTAAAACATATCGATATAGGATAGTCTCTACTACGATATAGCTACCGGCGGGCTGCCGGTAAGTTACTAGTAGCTACGCCCGGTATCTATTGCTTAATACTTTAAGGCTACTTATAACGGACGATCATATAGCTTATACCGATAAGCGGTGAAGAGCCGGGTTAGCCTTAAGATATAACTTAGCTTCTTACTTATCCCTTCCGCTATCTAAGCTATAGTATATATAATACGTACCTCTCTTATTATAAGAGCCTATCTCGTATAGAAGATGTCGCTCTTTATAGATAGAGATATGTTTGCCTACTTCTTACCGATAATAGCTATATATTAATAAGCTTAGAAGTAGGGCGATCTATTAGAAACACATAATACTCTAAAAGAATGATGCCGGGTAACTAATAAACTCTATATACGTTATATCAAACGTCTTACTAAATAGGCTCTTCCCTAAGCTTAAGTAAGATATAAACCTTTATAAGAGTCTTTAGTAGTACTTCTACCACTTCCTAACCTTTAGCTCCCTCGTACTTTATTTAGCTACTTTTTAGCCGTCTCTTAAACCTTCCTACGCCTACCTAAAACTCTTATCATTAGTCTACTTACCTTACCCTCTACTACTTCGTTTATAGACCTCAGCTCTTTGTACTCTATACCACTTATTATACGTCCTTAGATTACTACCTTAACTATATTACTACCTTACTCCTCCCGCTAATACTTGGTTACACTTCCTACTTTATTACTCTTTTTATAATTCTCCCTTCTTCTAGTCTTACCTGGACTCGATTCTAGACTTCGTTATATAAGTAACACACTTATTCGAGTAGGGAACGCTTTGCTAATATATAAATATTACTAGCAGCTACTATAGGTTTTTTAGTAAGATAGGGTTCTTTTGCTATACCCGCTCCTCCTCGCTTACCCTTCCCGGTCTAGACCCCTAATATATCGGTGATTCCTAAGTATAGCTAGCACCGGCAACGACTAGTAAGACCTAGCTTAAGTACGAGTCTAAGTCTAAGTCTAAAGAAGAGTTTGACGAGGAGTTAACGGGTATATCGTCGGATAAAGACTTCGACGAAGAGGAGGAGGAAGAGGGGGAGGAAGGGGAGGAGGTTAAGAAGGAGGAAGAGGATAAGGTAAAGGACTAGGGGCTAAGTACCTTACGTTCCTTATAAAGATAAGAGAAGCGTAAGTCTCCTCGGTAGCATATACCTTAATCTTAATCTAACCTATTTATAAAGGTTAGCTATGTTACGCTTATACCTAAAGAGTCTTCTTCGATATCGAGAAAGCGCGTAGTAGACTTTACTTTATAAAAACTACGCTTAAGAAGGTACTTAGTACCGGTAAAAGAAGAGGATAAGGCGAAGGACTAGGAGCTAAGCACTTTACGTTCCTTATAAAGATATAAGAAGTATAAGTCTTATTATTAGTATATACCTTAATCTTAGTCTAACTTATCTATAAAAGCTAGCTACGTTATACCCGTACTTAAAGAGTCTTCTTTTAAAGAGTCCTCTTTACTATTAAGAAAGTGCGTAACGGACTTTACTCCTAAAAAACTATACTTAAAAAGGTACTTAGCACCGGTAAAGGTTTAACCTAAAGTATCCGATCTTATCGAGCCTTATAACGTCGAAGCTATTATTAGCCTAATAAACGACGTTTAACGTTATATCGAATAAGTGATCGAGTAAGTAATTAAGCGACTTATAGCTTCTTATCCCGATATTATAACTCGTAGTAATATAAGCGGATACGTCGCCGGCTATATCCTTATCGAGCTATATAATATAGCCGCGGATTAGGATACTATACTACTTTAGGATCGGTTTATCTTATAGATTAACGACCGCTAAGCTAAAAGGTAAGGCTAGAGGACGCTTATCTTTTATAACCTATTCCTTCTAAACGACTCGAGATACGTATAGGATAAGCCGCTTTCCTACCCGTAGTAAGTCTACCTTTATGTTAATAATATCTTATAGCTTAGTAAACTCCTATCGCCTTAGAAAGATAAGTCGTGTTAAGACGACCCGTAGTAAGATATTACTTAGCTCTTATATCGTTCCCTCCGTCTCCGGTGCGTAGACGTCATACGCGTTATATATTAGCTTCGAATAATATCTTACTAACAGGGGCTAACGCTTAATTATTAGTAAAGTATCTTTCTCTTATCTATTATTAACGACGATCGTCTATTCTTAGAAGTGTTAAGGGTCTTAATTAAGATAGCCGGGATTAGCGCTTTTAGCCCGCGTAAGGCGGTGCGGTCGTAGGAGGCCCTTACGTAGAAAGAGTTTAAGGAATTATCTAAGCCTCGTTAGCTTATTATTATAGCGATAAAGCGCCTCGTTAAAAGGGTCCGGGCTCTAATATAGTACGATATAATACCGAATCTCGTCGTACTATTTTAGACGGAGTAGCTCGAGTCCTTAGTTATTATTATACCCTATTACGTTACGGCTTACGGTAAGAGAGCTATAAGTCTATTTCTCTTCGTCGGCTCTTAGGTAAGGGAGGATAAGCCGGGTAAGTAGGTAAAGGTCGAGTTCTTATAATACCTCCTTACTTATATTATATTATATTATTCCGAGGATATTAATTCGGACGACTTCCTCGTAGTTACCGTCGATACGGCCTTTATAATTCTATTATTTAACTTATATAGAATACGGGATCTAGCTAGTTTTCGATTAGTCGAGTAATAATTATCGTAGTAGGTTAAGGATAAGGGAAAGATCGAAAAGATCTAATTTAACTAGCTTATTAAACTCGATCGAGAGTTAAATCCTACGGTTCTTACTAAGATCGTCGTTTTTATACGGTCGTTTAACTCCTTTAAATCCGAAAAATAATCGATAAAAAGGTAGGTAAATATTATTTTTAGTACTTTAGGGCAAAGTACTCCGGTTATATAGTAATCTCTCGTAAACCGCTTAATCGAGCTCCCCGTTAAAGTTATCCTTAAGGAAGTATCTAGTACTATTCTCTCCCTCGATAAAAGACGTGCTATTTAATAAATACTCGAGGAGGATAGCTACTTTATCTTAACGAACGTACCGATACGGCTTATATAACGATCGGATAAAGTAAACGTCCTCCTCGATCGTCTATCGAAGTCTAAGGGAAAATAGTTCTTACTTAGCGTCGAAAATAGCTAAGTCGACGTAGCCGAAATAAAAGATATTATTAAGAAGATAATCTAATAAGAAGCCGATTATTCCTTATACTCTATTTTCATTTGGGTATATTAAATATTATACTAAAGAATTATTACGGCGCTTAACGACGAGTAAGTCGAGGTACTTTAAAGCTTAGTTTTAAGGATGATTAGCGATAACTTTACTTACCTAATTATTATCGTCTATGTTTCTCCGACTAAGATAAAGTCGGATCTTAACTACTCTCGACGGGTATATCTTATATAAACTTAAGTTTACCTCCGTTTTCGCCCCGAAGGTATTCGATATCGTATTATTATAGTAAATAGGATATCCGTTAATAAAGGGGATAACCTTTTATAGATAATCGACGATATTATCGCGGAAGAATAAGCTAAGTATCTTATTACGAAGTATCTTATTATAAGTACTACGGCTAACCGCTTAGTTCGGTCGGGCCTAGCTTTATAAGCCCTTATCGAGAAAACCGGTAAAAGATATAGGGTGATATCTCTTATATAGCCGGCTTTTATACTCTATAAATAACTATCTAGCCCCTTAACAAATAATTAGGATTAAGCTATATAAGTATAGCTACGCGGTAACTACCTTTTAATATATCCTTTATTCTAGATTTAAGATAAATAAGAACTCTAAGAGGATCTTATATTATAATCGCTCGGATTCTCTTCCGCTCTTAAGTAAGTTTCAACTAATAATAGTAAGGTAGCTAAATAATAACGGGATTAAACGCTCCCGATCCTACGTAACGGTAAGTTCGAAGATTAGATTATAAACGCGACTACCTTTTCTATTAGCTAAGTTATAATCTAGTCCTTAAAATAACGGAGCCGAGGGAGCTAAAGTATTATTTATCCTTATCAACTATCTTAGGTATACGAATATCCGAGTATATACGGTTACCGGTGTCTTTATTATTACGGGGCTTTATAATACGTTAGGGCTAGTTATACTAAGCCTCGGTAAAGTAATCGTCTAGTTTATCGAGAGTATCGAGAGACTTATACGTAGGCCGGCTATTCTAAGCTATATTAGGGTAACCGTCGGTTCTATTAAGCTTATCGGGACCCTTATACGTAGGTCGGTTATTCTAAGCTATATTAAGGTAACCGTCGGTTCTACTAAGCTTATCGGGACCCTTATACGTAGGCCGGCTATTCTAAGCTATATTAAGGTGACCGTCGGTTCTACTAAGCTTATCGGGACCCTTATACGTAGGCCGGCTATTCTAAGCTATGTTAGGGTAACCGTCGGTTCTACTAAGCTTATCGGGACCCTTATACGTAGGCTGGCTATTCTAAGCTATATTAAGGTAACCGTCGGTTTTATAAGAAGTATAGTCCTAATAAGTTATGCTCTAAGTACGGTAAAACGGTAGAAAAGAGAAGGACTCTCTATAAGAACTATCGGTGGAAGCTTAGTAGGCTTAGGGGTTACGTTAAAAATAGCTATACTACGAAGCGTATTAGCGATTCCTAATAATATAAGGACTACCTACCGGATAGTTAAGCGAGGTCAAAGATTATAGCTATGAATTAGATAAATCTATTGAATTATTATCCTTTATTTATATAAGGAAAGAATTAGAAAATCTAAAGCGAACTAGTAGCCGGACCGCGGCTAGTATAATAGAGCAGCGTAAGTAGGTAAGATGTCTATATTAAACGGGGGTACTGTTCCGAGGAACCTATTAAACGTTACACCAAAAAGATCTTTCCACCCTAGGCCAGCACTAGCACTAGCACCAGCACCAGCATTAGCACCAGCATTAGCACTAGCATTAGCACCAGCACCAGCATTAGCACCAGCACTAGCACTAGCATTAGCACCAGCACCAGCACCAGCACTAGTATTAGCACTAGCACTAGCACCAGCACTAGCACCAGCAGCAACATTATCAGCAGCGGTACCGCCGCCCACGGCAATAGCTAGACTTTAGACGGCAACGACCCTCCTAAAAGAAACAATTTGGAAGGCCCCCTTTCAAAGGATTAAGATTAGGACCCAATTCGATCGATCGACCAGCATCGTATTTTGCTACCGCAAACTCCAAGCTAGTACGTTCTCCCACCTAAAATCCGGTCCTAGTGCTTCGTTGATCCGAGCTAACGTTACCCTATCCTCCTTGCCCGCCCTGGCTCGCTAATATAACTACTAGACTTTTATAATACGTCTGACCTCGGCGACACGATCATAGTCTAGGATATCATCGTATTGACGTATTATATAGGATTAGAGTAGCGTAAGGCGTACGAATACCTTTATCCGGGTATATAGATAGTACCGCAGCTGTGGCCCGTTGTTTGGCCTAACTATATCCCTTACGTAGACGAGGTAGTCTACTCTTATAAGATATTCCTTATTAGGGGGAATAGGGATATCGATCGGTAAGCGCGTCTCGAAGGTCGGGAATAAGTGCTAACGTGGCTTAGGTGGGTTAGCCGGTATAGAAGAGATTTGTCGTACTAGCCGGAACACGTGAAACTGGATTAAATAGATTTTAAAGGTGGATAAAGCTGCGTACTTTAGTTAATTAGTATAACCTTAGCACGTATATATAGATAGGTACTCACCCGTAATAAGTATGGCGGCTTATAGTTTTAGTAATACGTTAGTATACCCCTTCCCCGGGATCGTAGGTACTTAGCTCGTTAGTAGCACTACTTCCGGTCTATATTCGTATTAATAGGCTCCTAAACGATATAAGCTAGAACGAGGTAGTTATTATAATAGTAAAGGTGGGAGCCTTATATCGGTTTGAAAGGCCCTTATCCGACAAAGTTATCTAGCTCTACGCCGGTGCGAGGCTAGCTCCCGAACTAAGTATTAGCCTTAAGTATATTAGTAGAGTAATCGTCGAACTTAAAGGATTATATAACGTTAGAGTATAAAGAGACGCGGAAGGGTAGAGATACGGAAGGATAGACGATATACCCGGTTTTGTACGTAGGCCGTCGGGTAAGTTCGATACTTAAGAGCTTCTATAATAACGAGGGGGTCTAGGTTAGCTTAGTCGGTAAGGTCTATAACGTAAGTACTATTATATTCCGGAGAAAGACCCTATTTCGTTAGGGCTCTAGCTTAGAAGTCGTCAAATACGTTCTTAGTAGCTTACGAGAGCTACGATAAGCCTTATAGTTGACTAGGTTATGCCCTCGACTCCCGTATATCGTATTTGGGTAAAGCTACTAAAGCGGCGGCTCCACCTCGCTATTAAGTTCCGTATACTATTAGTAGATGCTCTAGTTGTTGTTAGAAGATCCTAATATTAAAAGGTACGGATGATGGCAGTCGCCCCGGTATAGAAGGCGGTTGCCTTAATGTAGAAGAGATGTATCTTACTCTTTGCGGCGAGGGCTTATTAGTAGGATCGGTATCCGGCAGCCTTCTCTTCGGGATAGTTGGTTAACCTTCGCTTAACTTCTAAGGAACTACGTTATGATAGTACCGTATATGTTTATAAAGATTCGACTTACGTATGAACTTAGAGGAGTATGACTTATTATTAGGGAGTTGGATTAGGCACGGAAAGTACATCGTTATGTTTAACGGCTACAAAATTATAGCTATGATAGTGATAACCTCCTTATTAGACCTTTAAATAAATATTAGCATATCTACCTAAGTTTACTTTAATAAAGGATAATATAAAGTTTGAGACAACTATACCGAAGTTTTAAGAGCCTACTCGTACTTAGATGAAATAGATACCAAATAACTAATAAGTCTTCTTTACGATACTTTTATCGGAGACTATATTCTAGTACCTCGATACTCCGCTATTTATACTTAAGATAGGATAGCCTCTCTATCCTTAGATATCGATCTCCTTAGTAGGCTCTTTAACGTCTATATAATAGGATTAGTTAAGCCCTTAGAAGCTTAACTCGGGGGGCGAGATAAGGGTCTACGATCTCTCGGTAATAGCTCCGTTGGGGTGCCTAAAGGTGTCTATATCAAAGGGGGGTACTGTTCCTGGGAACCTAATGACCGTTCCACCTAAAAGATCTTTCTACCTAGTACTATTATTAGCACTACTACTAGCACTACTAGTAGCGGTACCGCCGCTTACGGTAATAGCCCTCCTTATAGCAACAGCCTCCTTATAGTAATAGCCACTCTTTAAGATAATAGCTAGACCTCACGGTAATAGCTAGACCTTACGGCAACAGCCCTCTTACGGTAATAACCCTCTCACGGTAATAGCTATATTCTTACTTAATAAACTTCTTATAGACGGGAACATCTTTTTATTAAGGCTAGTTTACTATATCTCTTATAGAGTATATATATATTCGTAGAGGAGGTTATAGAGGTCGTGAAACTCGTCAAAGCTTATAGAGGAGGTCGTAAAAGAGGTCGTAGAGGAGGTCGTAGAAGTCGTTAGGACTTATAGAGGACGTCGTAGAGGACGTTGTAAAGGATATCGTTTATAGAGGACGTTGAGATACGTAGAGGCCGTTAGGGACGGCGGTTTCGGCACTTCCTATAGGTTTGCTAATCCTATAGCATCTACGTGCCAATTCACAAGGTTCCTATAGTACTAGATATTGCGATTCTGTCGAATCTATAAATAAGAATTGATACCTAACTTGAATTATAATCTTTGGTGCCGTTTTCGAGCGAAATTAGGCAGCGACCGTTATTATTAGCGCTAGGCCGTTATCGAGTATTTAAATTAGGTGTTAATCCATACTGCCGGGCCGAGCTTAAAACCTTAAATGAACCGTGAGAATTTTCGGTACAGAAATTGGGTATAAAACTTGAGTGTAGAACTTGAGTGCAGAAATTGGGTGCAGAAATTGGGTGCAGAAATTGGGTGCAGAAATTGGGTGCAGAAATTGGGTGCAGAAATTGGGTGCAGAAATTGGGTGCAGAAATTGGGTGC